>JAVKPL010001473.1:0-16595 GCA_032173675.1 Gastrolobium villosum | reverse complement strand
TAAGGAGTTGTGCCAAGAATCTGAAGGAGTTGCGCACTAACGATAGGAGGCTGAAAGGAGATGAGCAAGTAAACGTCAGCTAGAATGTGTCAGCACTCATCCAGCCCATTCCCAAGAAGTGTCAAGATCCAGGGACATTTACTATTCCTTGCATTATTGGAAATTCTATTTTCATGATTGTATGTTAGACTTAGGAGCATCCATTAATGTTATGCCTGAATCTGTGTATAAGTCTCTTAGTCTTGGTCCCTTGTGTGCTACTAGTATTGTTGTTCAGTTAGCCAACAGGAGTAATGTTCACCCTTCTGGTGTAGTTGAGGATATATTAGTTAGGGTGAACAATCTGATTTTTCCTGCTGATTTCTATGTCCTAAGGATGGAGGGTGATACTCCTAGTAGTACAATCATACTTGGTAGACCTTTCATGAAAACTGCTAGGACTAAGATAGATGTGCATGCTGGTACTCTTTCCATGGAATTTGGTGATAGCATGGTCAATTTTAATATTTCTGATGCCATGAAATTTCCTAGGGAAGAACATTCTATTTTAGCTACTGAAGCCCAATTCGGACAGCAAAATGGACGAAACCTAAGCCCAATATGACGTGTTTTTGCTGGAATTTTATTTTGACGTTTGGACTTGTAAATCAAATTAGGACCCAATGTGTTTAGGACCCGAGGCTATGTTTTAATGTTTTATTTTATTTTATTAAGGTTTTATTTTATGTATGGGCCGAAGTGGTGAAACCCTAACCCGTTTTGAATGTGGGTTATTTATGGGAAACGTTAGGAAACCCTTCGGCAGTCAGACTTTTGGATTAAACGATTGTTTGAAGTTTTTCTCTGAAATTCAAGATTCTGCACTCTTTTCTTCTCATCTTCTTCATCTTTTCTTATTTTATTTTACATGATGTTTAACCTCGCGATGCTAGGCTAAACACCTTTAATCAATCTAAGGTTAAAGGTTCGCTATTTTATTTTAGAGGTAATTCAATTTCATTTTTCTCCCAATTCCGGTTGAATATCATGCGATTGTAGATATTCAAACTAAATAATGTGATTGAATTTTATAAGGGAAAATTGATCATTAGATTTAATTGTCAGATTAATTTACCCGATGAACATAAGTTGAACAGATCAAAACTACTACTATCGCATTGTTGAGATACTGTATTCAACCAAATGCTAGGCGATAGTCTAGAGAGAGTTTCCAACTGAATTTGAGGATTCCTAATTCGATTGGGGTTAATCACAAATTGATTATTATATCTTTTTATCCAACGAAGAAATAAATTAATGAATCCTAATTCCTTAGTTTGATTGCTTTTTAAATTCAAATTTTAAATTTTAAATTCCAAATCAACAAAATCCCCCTTCTTTTTATATTTTGTTTTACAAAAGCGTTTCTGACTTCAAGCAGGTTCTTTGGGAGATGATCCCAGTTGCCCTATCACTACAAACCTGAAGCTCAGTAATTTGCGTGGGTTCGATAGCGCACGTTAATTCCCTATTAAAAGGTTGCGCACTACAGATTGTTAGGGAGAGTACGAGAGAAGAACAGACCAAAAAGAAAGAACAAGTCGTATGAGGAAGGCGATATTAGAACAAGGTCGGTATATAGTATAACAATGACCAAGTCCACCTAATGAGATCAAATCCATTCTCATCCCAAAATGGACAACAAGGGGGGATTCCACTTGACTTTTCAAGTTTTGACAAGCCAGCAGGAATTTAGGTCTAAAAGCATCTTTATAGTTCCAACACAAAAATTCTATTCCACGCCCAAAAAGAAACAAGATAACAAAAACATTTTTATTACATAGACTCAACCCTCAGGGCTTTGTTTACCTCCATGTTAGTATGATTTGATGTGAATGAATAAAAAAGAATGCTTTTAGTAATTTCAAATATTAACAAATAACAAGAAATTTTTTAAATACTACGTACGTGTGTAACTATTTATTAAAACAGGAAGTTTTGTTTTTAAAACAGGAATTCGGTACACCCTTTTATTAACACAAGAAGTTTTTTTTTTTTACATTGTAACCCCTTATTTATTATTTATTTCCTTTTATGTCTTTTTTTAAATTTGGGAATTGGAGTACTTTAAGCGATAGTACCCAAAGGGGAACGGATTGAGAGCATTTATTGCACCTGCTCCATTCATTTAATGTTTTTGATCACTTTGCAGGAAACGTTGAAACGAAGTTTCCATAAAGCAAAGGCGATTCATCAATTAAGCACGAAGAAACGTGTATAGCAGGGAATAAATAGTTCTCATTGGCCGAAGTGGAAAGCAAGACATGAGGGACTGCAGGAAACGCCAAATCTCAACAATAAGAGTCTCATCCAAGCAAGTTGCAAGCCTCCAAGCACTGTTACCACCGCCCATTCATGCAGTCAAGAAACCAACTCCCAAGGATTTTACAAGATTGCCATTCAAAACTCTTGTACTGAAGCTTTTTATATTTCTCTGGCTAAGTGAGTTATATTCATTGCGTATTAATGGAAATTGAACACATACTAAGAAAGGATCTTCCTTGAGGAAGGGATTTCAAACAGCTTAGCCAGTGGGGGAAGGTAGTCTTTTGGCAATGACACTATTGGTTACCTTAGGAATAAGGGGCCACTTCGTCCACTTAAATGTTCTGTACCAAGTACCTGTTGGAGTCAAGGGCGCCATATGAATATGGAAACTTGTGAGCCATCTAGTCCATGAGCTGAGGAATCAAAGTTGGCAGTAATATCGAGACATAATATGAAACTGGATAAAGAGTGCTTTTATTCATTTGCGACAAAAAGTTCTACATCTAGTGTCCTTTATTTAATCAAAAGATTGTCTCTAGGACACCCATATACTAATAGTTTAATGAGCTGGTCAAGTTTGCACACTTTCGGATGGTGATGCCTACTCCTACATTCTTGGCTGCTAAGTTCCGTAGGGGACTTAATGAGGTGATTGCATATCACATTGCTGGAGCTGCCTCCAGAGACTCTGGTACACTGGTACAGCAGTGTAAGGACATAGAGGATGTCTGCATTATGAGCAAAGCCAAGAGGGCCAAGGTTGAGAAGACGAAGGGAACAGGTGGTTCCACTTCCTGGAAAGATGGGAAGTTTGCTGTAAAGGGTAAAGGAAAGAAGTTGGCTGCTAGGCAGGCGCCTAGTCAGTTCAAGAGGACCTCTACACCACGGGGTGCAGCGAGGCCTCCGCCTCCCAGATGTACGGGATGCGGGAGGACTCATTTGGGGCCGTGTGCTACTGTCCAGACTATTTGTTTCTAGTGTGGCAAGGAGGGCCATTATGCTAGAGATTGTCCATCGTCGACGGCGGGAGCTGCTGCAGTTCGGGAAGTTCCACTTCAAATGGTTCACCTTCCACTACCAGCGGCACCTGTTATGCCCCCTGCCACGAGGCGAGTTTACACTTTGGATCATCAGTAGTTGGATCGAGCTCCGAACCTTGTGAGGGGTACTATAACAGTTGGTGGATCATATGTTGATGTATTGTTTGATTCCGGAGCTACGCATTCGTTTATTGCTACCCCGATTGCTGTGGGGCTTGAGTTGCCCATGTCTGTGCTTTCTCCACCGCTGCGGGTGACCACTGCCACCGGAGAAAGGTGTGATTCCTCCACTAGTCATCGCGATGTGGCATTTCGGTGGGATGGCCGTGACTTCTTGGTGGATCTGATAGGATTACCGATGGCCAACCTTGAGATTATTTTGGGCATACTACCAGCGGCACCTGTTATGCCCCCTGCCACGAGGCGAGTTTACACTTTGGATCATCAGTAGTTGGATCGAGCTCCATAATTAGCAAACTTGACAAGTTCATTAAATTTCGCCACATAGGCATCCACAGTCATAACTCCCTGTACCAAATTATCAAATTCACCTTGCTTTGCCTCCCGAACATCGCGGGGAAAATATTCTTCATGAAACAGACCTTCGAACAAAGTCCAAGTAAGAACCTCACCCTGAATAACAAATGGGCGAGACACATTGTCCCACCACTCTTGGGCATCACCCTCCAGCATATAAACAGAATATAACAACTTCTGCGGATCTTGGCATCTCATAACTTGAAAAATCTTATCCATTCCCCTCAACCAAGCAGTGACCTCCTTTGGGTCTCTTGACCCCAGAAATGCGGGTGGCTTATGTTTCCTAAAGGATATGAGCCTACGCTCATCGTCAGCATTATCAAGCACCTGCCCAGCAGCCCCAGTAGATTGGGCAACAGATGACGGATCAGGAACATAACTAGGGTCAGTAGTAGTATGATGACTAGCCTCACCAGTGTGGTGACTAGCCCCACTCTCCCCCTGTTGAGGAGTAACAGATGGCGTCGGTGTAGGAGTCACCGTAGCCGTATGTGGAGGTGTATTATCCCTCCTAGGACGACCCCTATCCGCCCTCATCTCAGCCATAAAGGCCTGCATCATATCCTGATTAGTTTTCATCAGGTTCTCAGTCATATTTCTATTTGCAGCCATTTCCGCCTGCAGAGCATTCAGGACTGCAGTGACCGGATCCGGTGGCAAAGGACCTGCACCACGTGCCCCACGGCGACCTCGTGCCCTACTCATGATATCTGTACATGTAACACAAAGGAATGAGTTGATCAGACCCACACTGAGGAATCACATATACATTAATCATAAATAGTTCACAGATAGCTATGGCACACAAGATACAACATACACAAACAATCAGAGTTCCCTAAACAAAACTGCTCTGATACCATAAAATGTAACATCCCGTTGTACACCGGTATTGTTAACATTGATTATGATATTAAGCGCAGTTACAATCACAGTGATTAGATTAATTAAATTACGGACAAATTTTTTTTGAACTTTTATTCCTTTTCTTACATCAACACAATTTCCGTAATCAATTAAAACCACACTATAATTGTAAATGCAATTTGCGGAAGCATACATCTTTGCTAACATCATTCATTCTTCTTTTTATTCAATTCATTTAAACTCACCATCTTACTCTCAAACTTTACCAAGTTATAGACCTTTACGTTGTCTACGCGTGGTTTCAGACCACGTACCATTTGGAGTTCTACTCATCAAGTTAAGCCCCTTTCTTTTAGTCTAGAAAAACCTGAATTTTCAAAATTTAAACTGTGGTAATCGATTACCAGTGGGTGGTAATCGATTACCACCTGTCAAAAATGAGGCAGTAGCCAATTTTCTCAATCCTCTGTTCTGGTAATCGATTACCAACTTTGGGTAATCGATTACCTCACATGGTAATCGATTACCAAAGGCCAGTAATCGATTACCAGTGAAGACAGTAGCCAATTTTTCGTCCCCTGTTGCATGGTAATCGATTACCATGCCTTGGGTAATCGATTACTATGCAGAAAAATGACAGATTACAGCATTTTAAGCCCCAAAAAGGGTGTGTAATCCATCCCTAACCCCTTGGTACTCCACACAACACATAATCATGTCCTAATGTAGGCTCTAGGCCCTTCCATCATTCCATTTCCTTAAAACATGCATCATTTACAAAGTCCTCAAATAATGGCCATTTACATACAAATATGGACCATTTTTACAACATGAATACCAAGACTTCAAGGCTATGAATGTGGCAATGGACAAGTCCCATGCTCACTCAAAATATACAGTTATCCATGCCATGAATAATAAAACATAAACAAGACTTAGCATATAATCATGAACACTACAAAAGCATGGAAATAACATCATGCAATATGTTCATGACCTAAGTCTCAAAATACTAATGGTATGCTATGTGCACTCCATAACTCCTCCAAAATATCATGCAATCCCAATGCATCGCATGCCAATCCAACGTCCACTATACGGGCTTCTTGCCTGAAGCTCCTCCCGGCTCATAGTGACCTGAAATGTGGTCCCCCAAACACGGGGTGAGATATACGGGTATATCTCAGTAAACCAATGGAGCTAGAGGCTCTCTCCACTCCATGGCTCACTAAAATGTACAAATATGACATAATGCAATATGCAAGTAAAACAATATCACCATCCAACTGGAGACAACCCAAGAACATCCACTCATGGATTCATGTTCAAGGACTCCATCATATAACTCCCGAGACAATCCTAGAGCTTCTCCCATGGTTGAGAAAACTCCATGGCAGCCCAACCGGAACTCCTCAAGAGACCTATCCGGCGGATGTCCCACGTTTGGCTCATCCTGGGGTCGCTCCCAGAGTCGACCCCATGGCAGTCCAACTGGCACTCCGTCACGAAATGATCCAGCGGATGTCCAAACCCAACACACGTCAACTGGCCAGTGACCAAACAAATTTCACAAAATACAAGCAATATGCATACAAACATACAATCACAACATGTCATAACCACATCATCCAACCACTACCTTCCACTAGGTGTGGTGGAGTACACTAGGGATTAAACCCAAGTTCCAAGAGTTTACCTCAATCCTTAGCGATCCGTTCCAAACGTATGCTCCAATTTAACTTTTCACAATTCCGTCCGTGTGAGGCACCCTACAACAATCATCAAATCCAAATTACACCAAAACTCACTTTTCATGAAAATTCCTCAAATTCCTCTAAGTTAAAAACCTATATTTTTCACCAAAAATTAACATAGCATTTCTAGCTTACAAACATGATTCTAAGGCCTTTTCATCTAATAGCATTTTTCCATTTGGGCTCTCTATCATCACACATCTAAAATCAAAGCTTTGAACACAAATTCATAGATCTATGAAATCAACCATCAAAAGACTACAAATATACTTACAATGTGTTGTATGATCACCACCAAGGCTTCACTAAACCATTTGAAGATCAAAACTCCAAGAAATCTCCAAAAACTCAAGTGGGTCGAATCTGAGTTTGCCAAAAACGCGGCCAAAGAGATGGATTCAAGGCTTCTAAGTGTTACCAATGGCTTTGGAAGGTTGTTTACAATAGATTTCGACACCAAAATCAAGTGATTCGGTGAAGAAACGGAGAATGAAGAAATGGGGAAGAAAATGGTGTTTTGGTTCTTTTCCTCACAGTGAGCGCACGGGAAGTGGAGAAGAAAAGAAGGAAAGAAGGAAAGAAAAGGAGGTGGGGCCAAGTGACTTCGGTCACACGGGTCCCACACGCGATCTAACTTTTACTCCGATAAAATTTCCGATCATAAATCCTTAATCTAAATATTTTTCTAGTCCATGACATATTTTTATTTCTCCAAAATATTGATAAAAATTTCACACCTATCGGTACACTCACACCACAGTATTTTAACACTAAAAATTCACTATTCATCAATTTTTCCCAAATTTGCCTATTCACTCAATTTTTCGCCCTGATTCCATTTCCAGTATTACTTTTGTCATCTGAAATCTCTAACTCAGTATTTTTGCCTCATAACACACGGTTGGCAAATTACCATTTTGCCCTTTTTGCCCATTTTGGCCATAATTCAAGGATTTTCACTAATCCACCAACTTTCATTTCACATTATAATATAAAAATTCACATTTAAATATATGAGGTGTTATATTCACCCCACCTTTTTGAAATTTTGTCCGCAAAATTAAATCATACCTGCTCGCTAACTCAGGATACAGCCGGAGAATCTCGTCCTCCCGCTCCCAAGTAGCCTCCTCAGGTGTGCGGCCTTCCCACTGAATCTTTAGAATGGGAATCACTTTACTTCTCAATCGCTTTTCACTGCGATCCAGTACTACAATAGGACCAATGGGAGTCTTCAAGTTCTCCCTGATTTCAATATTATCCGGTATCACCACATGTGATTCATCCGGAACATAACGTCGCAACTGCGACACATGAAAGACATCATGTAGGTTGGACAACTGAGGGGGTAAGGCAAGCTGATAGGCCACCAATCCTACTCTTTTCATAATCTGATACGGCCCAATGAACCGTGGACTCAGCTTCCTCACACCCAACGCACGGCCAACACCTGTGACCGGCGACAAACGTACAAAAACATGGTCACCTTCCTCGAATTCCAGCGGTCTATGCTTATTGTCATAGTAACTTTTCTGCCGATTCTGTGCTTGTTTCAATTTTTCTCTGATCATTTCAATTTGCACTGTTGTTTCCTGCACAAAATCCGGACCAAATCTTTCTTTATCGCCTACCTCAGTCCAACAAGTGGGCGTACGACACCTCCTGCCATACAAAACCTCATATGGTGCCATACCCAGACTGGAATGAAAACTGTTGTTATAAGAAAATTCAACCAGTGGTAAATACCTATCCCAGGCATTACCCTGTTCCAGTGTGCAAGCTCTCAACATATCCTCAAGTGTCTGTATGGTCCTCTCAGTCTGACCATCAGTCTGCGGGTGATAAGCAGTGCTCAGTCGAAGCTGAGTGCCAAAAGCCTGCTGTAAAGCTCCCCAAAAGCGTGAAGTAAACTTCGGGTCCCGATCACTCACAATGCTAATCGGTATCCCATGGAGTCTAACAATCTCCTTTACATACAATGTAGCCAACTTCTCCGTGGTGAAATCCACTCGTACTGGTAGAAAATGTGCAGACTTCGTAAGGCGGTCCACAATAACCCAAATCGAATCATAACCAGCTTGAGTTCGCGGCAATCCAACAACAAAATCCATTGCAATACTCTCCCATTTCCATTCAGGTATGTCCAGCGGCTGAAGTAATCCAGCAGGTTTCTGATGCTCTATTTTCACTTTTTGACACACCAAGCACTTAGACACGTACTCGGCAACATCCCTTTTCATCCCAGGCCACCAGAACTTAACTTTCAAATCTTGGTACATTTTTGTGGCACCTGGGTGGATGGCATATTGACCCTTATGGGCCTCAGTCATTACTTCCTCAGCAAGTTCCTTGGGCACAACAATTCTGCCGCCCTGATATAATAACAATCCCTGTTCATTAACAGATATGCCACTCTGGCCTTTCAAATATTTTATTCTTTCATTTCTAATCTGAGTCTCTTTAATCTTCTCGTGCAGCTCGTTCTCAATCCGAGTCAACTCCATATCACACATTCTTCCTGCAAAGAAATCCGTTATTTTCATGTCACGGAATTGCTCAATCACTTCATTGTCCCACATCATCATATGAGATAAATTAACAGACTTCCTACTCAATGCATCTGCTACAACATTAGCCTTTCCCGGGTGGTATTTCAGCTCAAAGTCATAATCTTTCAAGAATTCAACCCATCTACGCTGCCTCATATTCAGCTCCTTCTGATCAAATAAATATTTCAAGCTTTTATGGTCGCTGAACACAGCAAATTTCATCCCATAAAGAAAGTGCCTCCAGATTTTCAAGGCAAACACAATAGCAGCTAGTTCCAAGTCGTGCGTCGGATAATTTTCTTCGTGTGGCCTTAACTGCCTAGACGCGTAAGCAATCACTTTTCCTTCCTGCATCAGCACGCTCCCTAAACCTTTCTTAGAAGCGTCACAATATAATACAAACTCACCCTCCGGATCAGGTAGAGTCAACACCGGAGCAGTGGTCAATTTCTCTTTCAGTAGCAGAAAATAGTCCTCACATTCCTGGGTCCACACAAAAGGAGTATCCTTTCGTGTCAATCGAGTCAACGGTAGAACCATTGCAGAAAATCCCTGTATAAATCGGCGATAATAGCCAGCAAGCCCCAGAAAACTTCTAATTTCAGTCACAGTCTTAGGTCTTTCCCAGTCACTCACCGCTTCAATCTTGCTTGGATCCACTGCAACACCACTTGCAGAAATAACGTGACCCAAAAATTGCACCTCAGACAACCAGAATTCACACTTAGACGGTTTAGCATATAACTTCTTGTCTTTCAACACCTGCAACACAGTCCTCAAATGGTCGACGTGCTCCTCCTTACTCTTAGAGTAGATCAAAATGTCATCAATAAAAACAATTACGAACTGGTCCAAAAACGGTTTGAAAATGCGGTTCATATAGTCCATGAACACCGCAGGGGCATTAGTAAGCCCAAAAGGAATCACTTGATACTCAAAATGTCCATATCTGGACCGGAAAGCTGTTTTAGGTACATCCTCCGGTTTAATCCGAATCTGGTGATATCCGGACCGGAGATCAATCTTTGAAAATACACAGGCACCCCTCAACTGATCTAATAAATCATCAATACGCGGTAATGGGTACCGGTTCTTAATAGTCACTTTATTCAGTTGTCGGTAGTCAGTGCACAATCTCATGCTACCATCCTTTTTCTTTACAAATATAACCGGTGCTCCCCACGGAGACACACTCGGCCTAATGAAATTCTTCGCAGACACTTCTTCAATGTGTTTCTTCAACTCAGCCAACTCAAGTGGCGACATCCGGTATGGAGCCAAGGAGATCGGCCCCACACCAGGCAATAAATCAATCGAGAATTCAATCTCTCTCTCAGGTGGGAATTCCGGTATCTCATCCGAAAATACATCCTCAAACTCATTAACAACTGGTATAGCAGAAATCTCCTCCTTTTTATCACCCACCAATCCGCCCAACAAGACATAACCCAAATCTCCAGCCTTCAAGGCTTTCACAGTTTGACTGACAGACAAATACAAGGACGGACAAACAGACGGCCTCTCGTGAGATAGCAACAACCTCTTCCCGCAGCAATCAATCATTGCGCAGTTCCGAGACAACCAATCCATCCCCAAAATCAAATTAACAGAGGCCAGGGGTAAGATAATTAAATCAATAGTGTAACCCCTGCCTAAATAAGTGAACTTCACATCTTCACAAATCCAAGACGATTCACTAACCTCTCCTGTAGCGGTAGTAATACGCATCGGAGGAACCATCCGTGTTACCTTTAAGTCCAGCGCCTTAGCCACATAGTCCGCCACAAATGAATGTGTTGCTCCCGAATCAAACAACACAGATAAATCAACATTAGATAGGAAAATTATACCTTTAACCAAATTCGGAGCCTTTTGAGTATGTTGCGCATTTGTGGTATAAACTCGTCCCACAGTAGGAACAACAGTAATGGGAGTAGCAGTAGTAGTAGCTGCCGGCAAGGCCTGCAGATTCGCAGCCTGCCCCGAAGAAGATGGACAATCTCTAGCAAAGTGGCCACTCCGACCACACTTAAAACATGTCAACGGACCAGCACCACATACACCCTTGTGGTATTTCCCACACATCCCACATTTTGGGATATAATATCTGTCCGCAGCACCACCACCACCAGTGTTTCCACCCCTCTTGAACTGACCAGGAGGCTGCCTCACATGCAACCCCTTACCCCTGTTATTATTATTGAAACCACCTCTGTTAGTATTACCAGAAGGACCAGGTGTCCTCTTAACATCTTGTTCTTTTACCTTATCCGCTTTTGGATACCTCCCATAAACAGTCTCGACCCTCTTGCATTGGGTCACCAAATCAGCAAAGTTTCTTACCGCAGTATTAGACATTCTTTTTGCAATCTTCTCACTCAGCCCTCTTTGAAATTTAGCTGACAAGAATTCCGGAGTAGGTAGAGTACCTCCATAATTAGCAAACTTGACAAGTTCATTAAATTTCGCCACATAGGCATCCACAGTCATAACTCCCTGTACCAAATTATCAAATTCACCTTGCTTTGCCTCCCGAACATCGCGGGGAAAATATTCTTCATGAAACAGACCTTCGAACAAAGTCCAAGTAAGAACCTCACCCTGAATAACAAATGGGCGAGACACATTGTCCCACCACTCTTGGGCATCACCCTCCAGCATATAAACAGAATATAACAACTTCTGCGGATCTTGGCATCTCATAACTTGAAAAATCTTATCCATTCCCCTCAACCAAGCAGTGACCTCCTTTGGGTCTCTTGACCCCAGAAATGCGGGTGGCTTATGTTTCCTAAAGGATATGAGCCTACGCTCATCGTCAGCATTATCAAGCACCTGCCCAGCAGCCCCAGTAGATTGGGCAACAGATGACGGATCAGGAACATAACTAGGGTCAGTAGTAGTATGATGACTAGCCTCACCAGTGTGGTGACTAGCCCCACTCTCCCCCTGTTGAGGAGTAACAGATGGCGTCGGTGTAGGAGTCACCGTAGCCGTATGTAGAGATGTATTATCCCTCCTAGGACGACCCCTATCCGCCCTCATCTCAGCCATAAAGGCCTGCATCATATCCTGATTAGTTTTCATCAGGTTCTCAGTCATATTTCTATTTGCAGCCATTTCCGCCTGCAGAGCATTCAGGACTGCAGTGACCGGATCCGGTGGCAAAGGACCTGCACCACGTGCCCCACGGCGACCTCGTGCCCTACTCATGATATCTGTACATGTAACACAAAGGAATGAGTTGATCAGACCCACACTGAGGAATCACATATACATTAATCATAAATAGTTCACAGATAGCTATGGCACACAAGATACAACATACACAAACAATCAGAGTTCCCTAAACAAAACTGCTCTGATACCATAAAATGTAACAGCCCGTTGTACACCGGTATTGTTAACATTGATTATGATATTAAGCGCAGTTACAATCACAGTGATTAGATTAATTAAATTACGAACAAATTTTTTTTGAAATTTTATTCCTTTTCTTACATCAACACAATTTCCGTAATCAATTAAAACCACACTATAATTGTAAATGCAATTTGCGGAAGCATACATCTTTGCTAACATCATTCATTCTTCTTTTTATTCAATTCATTTAAACTCACCATCTTACTCTCAAACTTTACCAAGTTATAGACCTTTACGTTGTCTACGCGTGGTTTCAGACCACGTACCATTTGGAGTTCTACTCATCAAGTTAAGCCCCTTTCTTTTAGTCTAGAAAAACCTGAATTTTCAAAATTTACACTGTGGTAATCGATTACCAGTGGGTGGTAATCGATTACCACCTGTCAAAAATGAGGCAGTAGCCAATTTTCTCAATCCTCTGTTCTGGTAATCGATTACCAACTTTGGGTAATCGATTACCTCACATGGTAATCGATTACCAAAGGCCAGTAATCGATTACCAGTGAAGACAGTAGCCAATTTTTCGTCCCCTGTTGCATGGTAATCGATTACCATGCCTTGGGTAATCGATTACTATGCAGCAAAATGACAGATTACAGCATTTTAAGCCCCAAAAAGGGTGTGTAATCCATCCCTAACCCCTTGGTACTCCACACAACACATAATCATGTCCTAATGTAGGCTCTAGGCCCTTCCATCATTCCATTTCCTTAAAACATGCATCATTTACAAAGTCCTCAAATAATGGCCATTTACATACAAATATGGACCATTTTTATAACATGAATACCAAGACTTCAAGGCTATGAATGTGGCAATGGACAAGTCCCATGCTCACTCAAAATATACAGTTATCCATGCCATGAATAATAAAACATAAACAAGACTTAGCATATAATCATGAACACTACAAAAGCATGGAAATAACATCATGCAATATGTTCATGACCTAAGTCTCAAAATACTAATGGTATGCTATGTGCACTCCATAACTCCTCCAAAATATCATGCAATCCCAATGCACCGCATGCCAATCCAACGTCCACTATACGGGCTTCTTGCCCGAAGCTCCTCCCGGCTCATAGTGACCTGAAATGTGGTCCCCCAAACACGGGGTGAGATATACGGGTATATCTCAGTAAACCAATGGAGCTAGAGGCTCTCTCCACTCCATGGCTCACTAAAATGTACAAATATGACATAATGCAATATGCAAGTAAAACAATATCACCATCCAACTGGAGACAACCCAAGAACATCCACTCATGGATTCATGTTCAAGGACTCCATCATATAACTCCCGAGACAATCCTAGAGCTTCTCCCATGGTTGAGAAAACTCCATGGCAGCCCAACCGGAACTCCTCAAGAGACCTATCCGGTGGATGTCCCACGTTTGGCTCATCCTGGGGTCGCTCCCAGAGTCGACCCCATGGCAGTCCAACTGGCACTCCGTCACGAAATGATCCAGCGGATGTCCAAACCCAACACACGTCAACTGGCCAGTGACCAAACAAATTTCACAAAATACAAGCAATATGCATACAAGCATACAATCACAACATGTCATAACCACATCATCCAACCACTACCTTCCACTAGGTGTGGTGGAGTACACTAGGGATCAAACCCAAGTTCCAAGAGTTTACCTCAATCCTTAGCAATCCGTTCCAAACGTATGCTCCAATTTAACTTTTCACAATTCCGTCCGTGTGAGGCACCCTACAACAATCATCAAATCCAAATTACACCAAAACTCACTTTTCATGAAAATTCCTCAAATTCCTCTAAGTTAAAAACCTATATTTTTCACCAAAAATTAACATAGCATTTCTAGCTTACAAACATGATTCTAAGGCCTTTTCATCTAATAGCATTTTTCCATTTGGGCTCTCTATCATCACACATCTAAAATCAAAGCTTTGAACACAAATTCATAGATCTATGAAATCAACCATCAAAAGACTACAAATATACTTACAATGTGTTGTATGATCACCACCAAGGCTTCACTAAACCATTTGAAGATCAAAACTCCAAGAAATCTCCAAAAACTCAAGTGGGTCGAATCTGAGTTTGCCAAAAACGCGGCCAAAGAGATGGATTCAAGGCTTCTAAGTGTTACCAATGGCTTTGGAAGGTTGTTTACAATAGATTTCGACACCAAAATCAAGCGATTCGGTGAAGAAACGGAGAATGAAGAAATGGGGAAGAAAATGGTGTTTTGGTTCTTTTCCTCACAGTGAGCGCACGGGAAGTGGAGAAGAAAAGAAGGAAAGAAGGAAAGAAAACGAGGTGGGGCCAAGTGACTTCGGTCACACGGGTCCCACACGCGATCTAACTTTTACTCCGATAAAATTTCCGATCATAAATCCTTAATCTAAATATTTTTCCAGTCCATGACATATTTTTATTTCTCCAAAATATTGATAAAAATTTCACACCTATCGGTACACTCACACCACAGTATTTTAACACTAAAAATTCACTATTCATCAATTTTTCCCAAATTTGCCTATTCACTCAAATTTCCGCCCTGATTCCATTTCCAGTATTACTTTTGTCATCTGAAATCTCTAACTCAGTATTTTTGCCTCATAACACACGGTTGGCAAATTACCATTTTGCCCTTTTTGCCCATTTTGGCCATAATTCAAGGATTTTCACTAATCCACCAACTTTCATTTCACATTATAATATAAAAATTCACATTTAAATATATGAGGTGTTATAGAAACCCTAACCCATTGACGGCTATTTAAGGGAGGTTTTAGGAAACCCTTAGTAGTCAGATTTTGGAGATCGAATATTGTTCTCAGTTTGCTTTAACGAAATTCCGCTCTTTTCTTCTTCTTCTTCAACCTAAGGGGAAGGGAATCCATGGATCTGTCGAGAGGATTTGCGATCATTCTCTAACCAGATTTGTTTCTTTTTCTAACTCAGATCGATATCTTAAAAACCAAAACAATGGGAAGGTTATAGTTACAATTTTTTTTTACAACCTCTTACAAACATATCTTATCACCGTTGATTTCCGCCAATCAACGGTTATCATTTTAGCAAATTAGACACATTAATTAATTATTAATTCATAATAAATGATAACCGTTGATTGGCGAAAATCAACGGTGATAAGGTATGGTTGTAAGAATTTTTTTTTTTTAACTATAACTTTCCTCCCAAAACAAAATCCATTTATTTATTAGAGGAAGGTTATAGTTACAACTTTTTTTTTACAACCTCTTACAACCATACTTTAACACCGTTGATTTCCGCCAATCTACGGTCATCATTTATTGTGAATTAATAATTAATTAATAAATTTAATTTGAAAAAATGATAACCGTTGATTAACGGAAATCAACGGTGATAAGATATGATTGTAAGAGATTGTAAAAAAAAAGTTGTAACTATAACTTTCCTCTATTTATTATAGATTGGGGATATTCTAACTACCAAAAATTCTTACTACTAACTTACTACCCATCACATCACCATTGGATCAAAGAGAGAGAGTGTTAAAAAGTTTTTGAAGAAAGAGAAAATGTTAATCTAATGGTGATTAGATAGGTAGTAAATTGGTAGTGGAAAATTTTGGTAGTGAGAATATCCCTCCTCTTTATTATATACATAACATCTAAACTGCAATTTTCATAATGTTTCATATATGTAATTTATAGCATATTATTTTGACTAGAAAGCAAGAATCATTACTTTTGTATATGAGATTAAATAAAAAATATATTATATTTTATTAATAGAAAAATATTTATTATTTTAAAGGATGCAATTTTGTGTTATTTTAAGAGAAATAATCCTATTATACAACATATTTGACATGCTTTTATGTTCTCTCATCTACAAAATTAAGAGGAAAGTATTGCAAAGGAAAAAGAATGTAAAAGTCCAACAAAATATGCATCAAAACAACACATTGTTGTTTCACTTAAAATGATATGAAGTTGTGTATTTTAAGATGACAAGTAATTTTCCCTATATTTGGATACATTTTCATCAGATTCCTAAATGCTTGTGTTTTTTCTGATCTATTTTTTAATTGTACATTTAAATTTAATTAAATTTCATATCTATTTAATATTAACCAAAAAATAAATT
>JAVKPL010001472.1:0-16598 GCA_032173675.1 Gastrolobium villosum | reverse complement strand
CCAGGTACTTTGCAAACCTGGGACCAATTTAGTTATTTAATGAATTGCCTTGTATGGAATGTTAGGGGTGCTGCAAAAAAGTCCTTTAAGACATCCCTAAGAAATTTCATCAAAAAGTATAGGATTGGCATGGTTTCCATCATATAGCCTAGGATCAGTGGTGTAGCAGCCCTGAAGAAAATAAAACAACTTAGTTTCAACCAGTATGTTCTAGTAGATGCTATTGGTTTTTCTGGTGGTATTTGGATTCTTTGGAAAGAAGAAAGGTTCAATATATCTGTCATAGAGAAATCTAATCAATTCATTCACTTGTCTTGTTCTGTTAATCATGGTCCTTCCTTTCATCTCACTGTGGTTTATGCCAATCCTCGAGAGGAAGTCCGTGATGAGCTTTGGACGGATCTGAGAAGAATCAGTGGTAGCATGACGGGACCCTGGGCTATGATGGGGGATTTCAGTGAGATAGCTTCCTCAAAAGAGAAAAGAGGGGGAGCCCCTGTGAATATTGCTAGATGTCAGAAGTTTTCCTACTTGTTAAATGACTGCCATATGCTGGATCTGGGTTGTAGAGGCTCTAAATTCACTTGGAGGGGACCCAAATGGCTTCATCTTGATAGAGTCTTCAAGAGACTTGACAGAATTTGTTCAAATGCAGCTTGGAGAACCACTTTTGGAGATGCGGATGTTAGAGCTTTACCAAGACTAAACTCAGATCATAATCCTCTTCTTCTTTCTCTTTTCCCCAATGAGAACCAGTGGAAAGAGAGACCTTTCAGATTCCTGGTAGCTTGGCAGAGTCATAGCACTTTTGTTCACTTTCTCAAGTTTATCTGGAACCACCATACCAAGATTGTCACTTGCCTGGAAAACCTAATTGATCCGCTTAAATCTTGGAATAAAAGAGTTTTTGGTTGTATCCAAGTTAGGAAGGATTACCTTTTAAAAAGAATCCAAGAGACCCAAATTAACCACACCAACCAGCATGATATTGCCCAATCTGATCTTGATTTTGCTCTTCAGGATGAGTTGAATAGAGTTTTAGAACAAGAAGAAGCTCTTTGGTTTCAAAAGGCTAGATGCAAATGGATTGAGGATGGGGATCGTAACACAAGATTCTATCATACAACTACCATAATTAGAAGAGCCAGAAACAAAATTTTAGAGCTCAAGAATGATGAGCGTCATATGGTTAGAGAAGAAGACAGCCTGAACAAGATTATTCATGATTTCTTCACTAATCTTTTTACTGAAGAAGATCACTCCAGACCTTGGGAAGTCACCAATACTTGCTGGCCTGCATTAGAGGAGACTGAGTTGACAACCTTGAAGGATCCTATCTCGGAATTGAGTATCAAGGAAGCTTTCTTCTCCATGAATGCTCTCAAAGCTCCTGGTCCAGATGGCTTCCCAGCTTTTTTCTTCCAAAAAAACTGGGATATTATGAAAAAGCAAGTGGTTGATTGTGTGCATCAGATTTGGGAGAAGCCGGATGAGGTGAAGGATCTAAATAAAACCTTTCTTGTTCTCATTCCAAAACTGTAAAAACCAGAAAAGATTAACCAATTTCGCCCGATTGCTTTGTGTTCTGTTCTTTATAAAGGTATCAGCAAGATTATAGTGAGCAAGCTGAAACCCCTTCTCAACAAATTGATTTCTCCTCAACAAGTCAGTTTCGTTCCTAAAAGACAAATCCAGGACAATATTATCATTGCTCAAGAGATGGTTCACTCTATGAATAGAATGAAGGGGAAAAGGGGATTCTTCACAATTAAAATTGACTTAGAGAAAGCCTATGATAGGATGTCTTGGAATTTTATATATAAAGTGTTGTCTGAGATAAACATCCCAGAATCTCTGGTGAATATCATAATGCAGTGCATCACTTCAGCTGAGCTTGAAATCCTCTGGAATGGTTCCAAGGCTGGTAGCATCCTTCCGAGTAGAGGTTTGAGGCAAGGAGATCCAATATCTCCCTACATTTTCGTGCTTTGTATGGAAAAACTGACACACTTGATTTCTGATGCAATTGCAAAGAAAGAGTGGAAGCCAATGGCAGCTGGTAGAGGTGGACCATCCATATCTCATCTCCTCTTCGCTGACGATTTGTTACTCTTTGGAGAAGCCAAAATTGACCAAATCAAGACAGTAATGGAGTGCCTCACAAAGTTTGGGATCATGTCTGGTCAGAAGGTGAGTTACCCAAAATCTAATATCTTCTTCTCCAAAAATGTTCCAATTGATGTTGCTAATGAGATAGTGAAGATTAGTGGTTTTGCTCAAACAAAAAACTTGGGCAGATACCTGGGATACAGAATGAAACATGGTCGGACTAGTAAACTTCACTATGGAGAGATCATGGATAGGGTTAACAATAGGCTCAATGGTTGGAAAAATCAGTGTCTATCTATGGCAGGTAGAGTGACTCTAGCAAAATCGGTCATCTCCACTATCCCTATGTTCCACATGCAAAACAGCTTATTACCTGTGGGTATTTGTGAAGAAATTGAAAAGAAGCAAAGGAATTTCATTTGGGGAGATACTGAGGTTCATAGGAAGCATCATGCAATCGGTTGGGAACACCTTCAACTCCCTAAAAACCAGGGTGGGTTAGGTATTCTCAATCTCCGCATCCAGAATGAAGCTTTCATCCAAAAGTGTGCTTGGAATATGGTTCAGTCTCCATCTCAGCTTTGGGTCCAAGTCTTGCTATCCAAATATGGCAGGAGAAAAGATATGCTAAAAGAGGTAGTTAGTAAACCTTATGATTCTCACTTGTGGAAAAGCATTTGTAAGGTCTGGCCTCAAATGATAAGCAATACTTCTTGGCAAATAGGTAATGGCAAGAAGATTGATTTTTGGAAAGACAATTGGACTGGTCTCAGCCCAAACCTCCTTGCTCATACTCATACCCTTCCTTCTCAAGAGGTCTTGGATTTAAAGATTAGCAACAGTATTTTCCTTTCTGAAGGAGGCTGAAATGGGCATTATCTTGTGAACCATTTTGACCTTAATGTGGTGAACAAAATTCTTGCCATTCCTCATCCAGATGATGAAGCCGAGGAGGATAGCATAGCTTGGACTAACTGGAACCCTGGGCATTCCATAGTTAAGCTGGCATACAATAACTTGTTAGATTCTAGCAATCCTTCCCCCATTGACTGTTGGGACCGTATTTGGAAGTGGAAAGGCAAGGAAAGAGTCAAAATGTTTATCTGGAAAATGCTTCATGATAGAATGCTAACAAGAGAGTCAATATCAAAGTGGAGTGGTAGTTCCAATAAGTGCCCTTTCTGCCCTGAAGTGATTGAAGATTGCCTTCATGTGTTTAGAGATTGTTGGAAGGCAAGAAAGTGCTGGCTGTTGCCCATGTTGCACCCTCTTCCACCGAGTTTCCTCACTGTGATTTCTTTTAGGGAGTGGATGATTCTGAATCTCACTTCAAACAACAGCAACCTCAAGGATTGGAGAGACTCTTTCTTTACCACTTGCTACTTTTTGTGGTTATGGAGGAATAAGTAAATTCACGAAGAAGGTTTCCAGCGTCCTGAGGATCCTTCAAAGGCTATTGCTGTAGAAATTGAGGAAAATAGGTTCTGTTTGGCTAAGTTTAAAAAAACATTTTCAGGAACTTCTCACTCTCAACTTCCTACATCGTGGATTAGGCCTGCGGAGGACTTTCTGAAATTAAATGTGGATGGGGCTGTGCAAGGTAATCGGGCAGCTTGTGGTGGTCTCTTGAGGGATAGGAATGGATTATGGTGTGGCGGTTTCTCAGCCTTCATTGGCTCTTGCATTCCTCTGCATGCTGAACTTTGGGCTCTCCTTTATGGACTTGATTTCGCCTGGAAGCATGGCTGGAGGAAACTAGTGTTGGAAACTGATTCTTCTCAAGCGTTTTGCCTTCTTACCAATCATGGTAATGATACTCGAAAGCTGCCATTGGTAGCTAAGATTCGAGTCTTTTTAATGAAAGAGTGGACTATCTTATTGAATAAAATTCCTAGGAGTAGCAACACCTGTGCGGATTGGATTGCGAAGAAGGCTTTGGATGATTCCTTTGGGCTCAAATCAATCTCCTCCCCTCACAGCGATCTGTTAAATCTTCTTGCTGCTGATCTTCTGGATCCGGGTCTGAATAAGGTGGCTACTAGGAGAAATACAGGATGATGTTTGTTCCTGGCTTTCTGCTAGTGTTTAATGTTTTGTTTTCTGCTGTTTCTTGTTCTGTTTTTTTCCTTCCTTCTTGTTTGCTTTTCTTTTATTTTGTGGGGGCATTGCCCCTTGCTGTAACCAAAAAAAATAACCAAAAAAAAAAAACGCTCTTTTCTGTTTTCGTCATATTTTTTTCTTTTGCCATATTCCCCAACCACAAACCTTCGCCGCACATAACAAAGAGGCTAGCTTTCATACTCACTCGCACTGAAGGCTACCAATTACCTCTAATTGAAATCACGAAAGAGAAGAGAAGGCCTTGCTCCATACCTTCTCCCCCATTGATCCCACCCCTACGGCTAAGGGCGCTAGCATAAAGGGAAATTTCTGTTACCGAGAACGAGGTCTTTATCCGATTAACCCCTGCTTCTCAATTTTATTGAATCTTTTGTTTTTTTTTTCTGTGTTTTTTATTTTTTTGCTTCTTAGTATTGTAATCCATGCTTATGTTACGAAGGTTTTTGTTCTATCAATTTAATGATTAACATTTTAAAATTAGATTTCTCGGGACAATCACTGTCATCCGGGTTTACAGGTTCAGATTCAGACCTCCTTTCGCTATCTTGGTGTTGCGAAGGAGGTTGTCTTCTTCTTCTCGCGACAGTTCTCTCTCTTTAGCCATAGAAGGAAAGTGCCCTAGCGAAGCTCTAATTTCTCGCGCGCGTGAGGCTACGTGGTTCCCCTTTCCTACTTAACACATGGTATTTCGCTAGCCAGAAATAAGCTTTATTTTGGAAACCATCCCCATCGGTAGTGTTTGATACTTTAATTTTGGAAGGCTCCAAGAAATTTCAAGAGTGGCCATTATTCGGCCCGAACTGATTTTTTGCTCAACCAAAAATAAATTAATTCAAACCAATTTGGTTTATAGAGTTGGATTATTTTATTTTATTTGTATTTATTTTATTTTTTCAAAACCATTTTAAAACCAATTTATGTCTTAAAGTTAAATTATGGTTTATAACCGACACATAACAATTTAGGGAAAAATTATTTATCCTAACCCTCAAATCACTTAATTTAAGTATATAAATCCGTTCAGAATTAATTATAAATCAGTTTTCTAAACACACTCTTTTATTTCGGACAAATAGTAACAGAGAAAATTCTTGTAACAAATCGGGTAGATCATTTAACATTGTCCCACCGTTCAGTACATGGGAATATATTAATTAATGCTTCAACAAAATTAGATAATTAGGAATTTGTAGTTCGAATTTGAGTCATAATATACATCTCTTCCAAGCTACATAAAATAAGTTTTAAGTTGTTGGCCTTCATTAATGGTTAACGGCTAAGATCACATAAGTGGCAAAGTTTTTTCTATCAATTTAATGATTAACATTTTAAAATTAGATTTGTAATGAAAATGTTTTACGAAATCAATAAATTAATGATATTTTTTTTCTTTTTATTCAAGTCATATGTATTGTTTTTAATATTTTCTTAAGATTTTAATGCTTAATTTCAGGAAGTTAAAGATTCGGCTCAACCTCAATGTATAGTTGATGATAATGACAATGATATGATAGATGAACCTAGTGAAGAGTCACAAGCAGAGGAGGATTTGTTTGATTCTGTTTGTGCGCTTTGTGACGATGGTGGTAAACTTTTGTGGTATGAATTCTTTTTCATATGAGTTAATTTATTATAATGTTTTATTTCTGTCTTATGTATCTGTGACTATAGATAATTTTGTTAAGAATTATAGGAATAGTAACTCTGAATGGTAATATATTATATTCACATGGTGTGTAATAATGATATATGAAATGCTATCAAAATGGTTCTATTTATACTAATCTTTAAGTCAAGTACTAGTACCATATGACCAAGGTTATCAAATCGTTATTGTGTGTGTAAGATTTAGAAACATAATAAAAAACAGCTGGAAATATATTACATAAATCATGTATGGTGTGTGTGTGTGCGCACATCACGCTCGCGCGCGCACATGTGTGGTGCTAAATGTGTGAATAAAAGAAAAAATCATTAGTCAATAGTCATAAGGTCATATAGTTGA
Organism: Gastrolobium villosum; assembly: GCA_032173675.1. Taxonomy (NCBI): domain Eukaryota; kingdom Viridiplantae; phylum Streptophyta; class Magnoliopsida; order Fabales; family Fabaceae; genus Gastrolobium; species Gastrolobium villosum. The sequence goes on along the minus strand of JAVKPL010001472.1, from coordinate 10,363 downwards.
TTCTTGTCATCAACACATATCTAAGCTCATAAATAAAAAAATCATAACACATAACTGCATATGTAACCTAGTCTAAAAGTAGTTATCCTCCTATTTATCAATCATCAAGTCTAGCATTATTACTATAACGATGAGTTGAATCATCATCTAATATAATTAATTCTTCATCTTCTTCCTCTTCAGTCTCACTACTATCATCATCTGATATACCTTATTCATTAGTATGAATGCCTTTTCCTTTATCATTCGTGTGGCAATTCCTTTTCCTTTATCATTCTTATTGGCATTATCTTGTATGGTGTTGTCTTTTCCTTTATCATTCTTGTTGGCATTAAGATTTTGAGGACCTAAAAAGATACACATGCTCTAAATAAATTAGATAAAGTAAATGACTTTAAAAATTGGATTTAAGAATTTCAAAATGACGTTTGAAATTTCAATTTACAAATGCAATATAGCTCTCTTTCTGACTTCTCTGCTGTTCACCAAAAAAAAGAAAAAAGAAAATTGTTGTTGTATGAAGAGGGTTGTGGAGTTCAAAATCTCAACACTAGTCAATGTTTTTTTATACATTATATTTGCTTTCCACAAATGACAAAATATTCTGTTATTTTGGATATTAGATGTTTATGATAAATATTCTTGGTCAACCATAAATAACAGAATAACATTAAGATTTTTGAATTTTGATAAATATCTTGGAAACAACATCTTTACAAAAATGCAAGGGTATTACTGAAATAAGGATCTCCCTTACTCCTATCCCAACAAGTTGGGGTTTAATGAGGAGTGATTTTATTTATTTTGGATGACTAATTGATTATATAATATATTCTAAAGAAATTCTAAACGAGTCTAAACTTATTCTAAATAAATTCTAACAAATTTCTTATCATGAATTACATGATTTTCTCATTTGCCTCCTTGTTGTAGAATAGTATTTGTTTATATTCCTAATTTTAACTTATTGAATGATAATGCAGTTGCGATGGAGTGTGCATGAGGTCATTTCATGCTACTGAGGTGGATGGTAGAGACTCTAATTGTGATTCTCTTGGTTTTACCCGAAAGAAAGTCAATGTATGATAATTTTATTTTCTTTTTATATGTATTTTAGCTGTCCTTGTCCACTCATATAATCATGTAGAAATTTGTTTTCTTGTGGCAAAGATTTGCAGGTGATCCAGAGATTTCGTTGTAAGAATTGTAAATATAAACAGCACCAATGTTTTGCATGTGGCAAGCTGGGATCTTCTGATAAAGTTAAGGGTGCTGAGGTATGGCTATGGCAAATAAAATCGCTTTCTCTTTACTTGTTGATTAGTTCATTTATATATTTTTCCATAGCTGGATGATGTGCCACCTAATCCTTATTAGTCTTTTTAATACAAATTATCCTTTGTTACAATTTCAATCGAGGAGAAAGAGCTTTTAGCATATTCGTTTGCTTCTACTTTTAATGAAAGGTTTTGGTGATGTATGTAGTGGCACCTTGTTGTAAATGCAAACATCAATGAAGGTCCTAATGGCCACTGAAGATCTCTTGTGCAATTCATTATCTCTATTGCTTTATATTTTGGTTTCTTTGGGGTTTATTGAGTCATGGATCATTCAGTAAATGAGTTTTTTCCTGGCTGGAATGGCTAACCAGAGATCTCAAAAGTTTTGGACGAAGTAGCTATACCTCATTTGAAAGACATGTTTATGTATTTATACTATTTTTTATTTAATTTTATATTGTAGATGCAATGTTTTATTTTCTTTATAAGCCTTCCAGTTCAGACGAGCAGGATGTCAAACGATTTGCACAGAATCCTTGAAAATGATTGGAGCTGATTTTTTTTTTTTATTTGCCACACACATTCTTTAGCCAGCCCAAGCCTGCCTATTGAACAAATTTTGGGGGGAAATACCTTGTATGTTGTAGACCTTATGACCTGAAATGTGAGAAGGGGAAGGGCAATTCCCATATATTTTCCACAACATGCGCTTTGAATCTCTCACTTGCTTTTTTTATTTTTCTCTTCATCAAATATTGACATCCACAAAAATAACCTTCTTTATGGATGCTTTAAATATGTGTTTCAAGAGTTCATGCTACCATTATCAGGGATTTAGTTGCCATGATGTTGGTGTTTGACTTTGCAGTACATTGTTTGATTCCTTTGAGTTATGATGATTTAAGCCCTATCCAAAAGTACGAGGCAACCTGTTTAAATGGAAAACGCCTAGTTTATAAAAAAGAAATTAAATTTTTGCTCAACAGTTTCTTTTACTTATTTTCCGTACAACGTTGACAAGTTAGGAAAACATTGAGGTTTTGGTGAACCTTGTAAAATTGGCTGTGCTTCCAAGTTGACCTTCCACATGCCAAGTTAAGTTGTTTATGTATCCTTGTTCTCCTATCATGCATTCCTACGAAATATTGATTTGAAGACTTAGTTCTCCTGCTTCAAAGTCTGTAATATCTGGTCTTGATTTCGATTGATTTGTTAAGATATTAATGGATTTTGGAAACAAGAGGCTTTTTTCATAAGCCTCCTTCTGTTGTACGGAACTAAGTTATTTTGGGAATTCCTCTTTCAGGTCACTAAATGTTCTTCTGCAACCTGTGGCTGTTTTTATCATCCGTGTTGTGTTGCGGAGTTACTTCCCATGGTAGTTACGTTTAAGCATGTTGGAGAGGAACTTGAGAAAAATATCGTTGATGGTCATCCTTTTATTTGTCCCATTCATTATTGTTGTGTCTGTAAAGAATTGGAAAATAAGATGGAACCTGAGTTGCAAATGGCTATTTGTAGGCGTTGTCCAAGGTCCTATCATCGCAAATGTTTGCCAAGGTTATTTCTCTCCTTTTCTGTGTTTCTTGTCTTCATTTTAATTGATATTGTCCAGACAATTGACTCTCAAGTTGCTTTTATCAGGCAGATCTCTTTTGATGATGAAGATAATTTACCAAGGGCTTGGGAAGGTCTTCTATCAAACAATCGCATTCTTATATATTGTTTGAAAGTGTTATATGGGTGTTTTTGTTTTTTTCAATTAGCCCTTAACTGCTACTTAAGTTTTTTGTGGTTATTTGGAACAGAAATCATGAGATTGATGATGAACTTGGGACTCCCAAAAGAGATCACTTAAAACTCCCCAATGTTAAAGCCATTGTTAGTGAAAATGCTGTTGATGTGAGGACTAAACCTGCATACAAAGCGGGAGTTATATTGAAGAAGAACAATGTTGGCAGAGATAAGGGACTTGAATTGACTGGAAGACCATCATTTGGGGAACTTGGTGGGAAGAACAAACTGAAGTCAAATGAGATGAACAAGGGTTATGAGCGAATCAAACCTGTCAATCAGTTCGATAATGGGTCCCTATCGCTTAAGCCTACTAGAAAGTTGAGGAGTTCATTGCCTCCATCGGATGCTAATTCAGAGAAAAGGTGTCTAATCTGAATTCTGAATTGTTTATTTTCTTGCTATTGATTCTTTTGTTCTTTTGGAGTATTTCTTTAATGGTTGGCATTATGCCTATTAATCTTGAAATATATATTTTGTTTGTAGGTGTTATATGAGTGTTTTTGTTTTTTCAATTAGCCCTTTTAGACCGCTACTTAAGTATTTTCAATGTAGGGTGAGCAAGTCTGACAAGACATCACGGAAGAGAAAGCATATTAAGGAAAATGATACAAGAGGACAGGGTGTGGGCTCACTAGCCAAAAGGCAGGCTGTAAATGAAATGATTGAAGCGGTACCTGACCATAGCCAACTCATTCCTATTAATAGAAGTGGCACTTTTGAACGTATTGTGCCCCAACCTGGACATCGTTATGTGCTGAAGAAGGGTTATGCTTCCGGTCCTCACGTTGAATATTCATGTCGGCATTTAGCAGGTTGGCTCGATGAGTAGTTAAAACATCTGTTGTTTTATTAGTTTTTTTTCCTTTTACTTCTGTATAATGATGCTACATGCTGTACATAGATGATCTTAAGATGGAGGTTGTTTATTTGGTGGTTTCTTTGCCTTTTAAAATCAGATAATGACTTAGTTACACAGGACCCTGTAGTTATCATTTCAGATCTGGTATGTTCTGAGTATCTCCTCATTGATTATAGTAATCTGATCAAGGAAAGGGAAGATGCCTTTGAATTGACAGGATAAAGAAATAGTTTATGATGTTTGGTAGTAGTGCTGAAATAATTTTTATTGTGCAACATGATAAATCTGCATCTTTGTGATCATGATCTCAAAACATCATCTTTAAGTAAAGGTGAAATTGTGGTTGTGTTCGGTCTGATGCACGAGTTGATAGTATTATTATAGTTAATGGATATTTTCCTCAATTTTTTGAGGAATGGCGTAGGTAACAGCAAAAGATCATAGAAGCCTCTACAAAGAGCACCTAAAAACCAAAATTGCGACAATTGAGTTTCAACTTGTAAAAATTGGTTTAGCGCATCATATATGTCATGTTTCTGGCACATTATTTTGGAAATGATTAGATGTGACTTTTTTGTTTTGAACCGTGATTAAATTGGGTTATGTAATTAAATTTTTTGAAAAAAATAAACTTCATAGAATTTATTCTATTTATTTTTTTTTCATTTTTTCACTATCATTTTGTGTGTTTATGAAATAATTAAATAAAAAATTATATTATCATAAAATATTTAAGGGATAGGTTATTGTGCCTACTCCCATTTTACCTACCTTTGTCTACCCCGTTCGTTACCGTTCGATTACCATCTAATCCAACGGTCCGTATTTGTGATATAAAATACTTTTTTTTTCCTTTTTCTCTCATCACTTTCTCTCTCCTCCCCTTTCTCTCTTCTTTCTACCCTATACTTTTTCTTTCCTTTTATCGTTAATCTCTTCCTCTGCACTTGAAATGTCGGTTGCCTTTATAATGGTTATGCTTGAATGATAGTATTTTTTCGTTAATCTCTTCCTCGGCACTTGAGATGTCGGTTGCCTTTGTAATGGTTATGCTTGAATGACATTATTTTTTTTTTAACGATAATTGATTTCAAATGCTGTGGTAATTGATTTATTTCAAATGCTTTTGTGCGCGTTCACCTGGCAGAGATTAACGATAAAGGGAAAAAAGTATAGGTAGAGGAAGAGAGAAAGGGGAGGAGAGAGAAAGTGTATGGGAGAAAGGGAGGAGAGAGAAAGAGAAAAAAATATTTATTTTATATCACAAATATGGACTGTTGGATTAGATGGTAATCAAACGGTAACGAAAGGGGTAGGCAAAGGTAGGTAAAACGGGAGTAGACACAATAACCTATCCCAATATTTAAATAGTAACACAATAAATTTATACCATATTTATCATATTTCGTTTAATTTTATCTCACCTGTTTTTATTTTGTTTTTTTTTTTTTTTGGTAAATACATGGGGCATTGCCCCACGAAATAGACAAAACGAAACAAAAGAAAACAAACAATAACAGGAAAAAGCAAGACAGAAAGAAAACTAAAAACCATCGACTCAGAAGAAACAAACTCAGCATCTTGCAGCTGGAGTGGTGACTCCCGGATCCAGCATATCAGCAGTAAGAAGATTAAGTAGCTCACTATGAGGGGATGTAATAGTGGATAAACCAAAAGGATCATCCATTGCTTTCTTCGCTAGCCAGTCCGCACAATGATTACAGGTCCTAGAAATATGCTTCAACAAGACAGACCAATCCTTATTGAGAGCAGCTCGAATCTTAGTTACCAGAGGTAGCTTTCGAGTGTCATTACCAGTCATGGTAAGAAGGCCAATGGCTTGAGCAGAATCTGATTCAAGAATAATTTTCTTCCAACCAGATTTCCAAGCAAACTCCAACCCATGTAAAATAGCCCAGAGTTCAGCTTGCAAAGGGGAGCAGGAACCAATAAAGACAGAGAAACCAGAAACCCAATTCCCCTCCCAGTCTCTCAATAATCCCCCACATGCAGCCCTCTCATTAAAAACTGCACCATCAACATTTAATTTTAAAGAACCTTGAGTTGGAGCAATCCAGGCAGGGGAGGATCTGATGGGGGGGGGTATATAGGATCAACTTTTGTTAGCAATTTTCTGTTACAGCACCTTAACTCTCCAATTGATTCAGCAATACAAGGAGAAGGGTCTTCAGGTCTCTTTACAAAGCCTTCATGAAGCTCTTTATTTCTCCAATACCATAAGAAATTACAAACGGTAAAGAAAAAGTCCCTCCAGTCCTTGGCATGGGTATTCTTTATATTCAAATTGAGGATAATCCACTCTTTGGAACAGCTTGAGGTGAAAAAACCAGGAGGAAGAGGATGCAACAAAGGTATTAGCCAGACCTTTTTAGCTTTATTACAGTCTCTAAAAGCATGGAGCAGGGTCTCCGCTAGGTCAGGACAAGAGGGGCAGCTATTAGAGGAATCACTCCATTTGCTGATATAGTCTTTAGTTAGCATCCTACCATGGAGCATTTTCCACAAAAGAAGCTTAACTCTCTCTTTCCCTTTCCAACTCCATATCTGGTCCCAGCAGCTATCACTAGAGAGAGAGTTAGGACAGGTCAGATTTCTATAAGCCGATTTAACTATAGACTGACCTGGAAGCAAATTTCTCCAGCTAACACAATCCTCTCCTGCTTCCCCATCAGGATGAGGAATAGCCATAATCTGGTTTACTACACTTTCATTAAAATGGTTAAAGAGAAAGTGCGTATTCCATCCCTCTCCTGAAGAGAAAGTATTATGGTTTATTTTGAGATCAACAGTCTCAGCTGAAGGAGGAACAATTGCTAACGAAATTAAGCTAGTGTTGAGACCAGCCCAATCATCCTTCCAGAAATCAACCTTCTTCCCATTACCAATCTGCCAAGAGATGTTACTTAACATATCTGGCCAGACTTTGCATAAACTTTTCCATAAATGAGAATCATACGGTTTAGAAGATACCTCCTTTCACAACTCTTTATTTCTGCCATATTTAGCCACTAGCACTTGAGCCCACAGGTGTTCAGGGGCTTAAATTAACTTCCAGGCACATTTTTGCAGGAAAGCTTCATTTTGCTTTCTAAGATTGATGATCCCCAGACCACCTTGCTTTTTGTCCATCTGGAGCTGCTCCCACTTTACCGCATGGTGATTCCTATGATTATCAGTGTCTCCCCAAATAAAACTCCTTTGAATTCTTTCTATCTCATCACAGATGCCCTTTGGGAGAAGGCTATTCTGCATATGAAACATAGGAATAGCTGAAATGACTGATTTAGCTAATGTCACTCTCCCTGCCATAGACAAGCAGCTCTTTTTCCAACCCTGGAGTCTCCCATTTACTCTGTCCATGATCTCTCCATAATGTAGTTTATTTATTCTTCCATGCTTCATTCTATAACCCAGGTATCTGCCAATATTCCTAGTATGAGCAAAGCCACTTATCTCCACAATAGAATTAGCCAGCTCAGAAGAAACATTCTTAGAGAAGAAAATGTTTGATTTGGGGTAACTAACCTTTTGCCCCGACATGTCACCGAAGATTGCAAGACAGTTCAGAATAGTCTTGATCTGATTGATGCTAGCTTCACCGAAAAGAAGCAAATCATCTGCAAAAAGCAGGTGAGATATAATTGGACCACCTTTTCCAGCTTTCATGGGCTTCCACTCCTCTCTATTAATGCAGTCAGCAATTAAATGAGACAGCTTCTCCATACACAGAACAAAAATATAGGGAGATATGGGGTCCCCTTGTCTAAGGCCTCTGCTAGGAGAAATTCTGCCTGACTTAGCACCATTCCAAAGGATTTCCAGCTCAGTAGTAGAGATGCAATGCATGATGAGATTCACAAATTGATCAGGAAGACTAATCTCCTTAAGCACTTTATGGATGAAACTCCAGGACATGCGATCATAGGCTTTTTCGAGATCAATCTTTATAGTAAAAAAGCCCCGCTTACCTTTCATTCTATTCATAGAATGAACCATCTCCTGAGAAATAACAATATTGTCTTGAATTTGCCTATTGGGAACGAAGCTGACTTGGTGAGGGGAGATTAGCTTGTTTAGAATGGGTTTCAGCTTCCCAACAATAATTTTACTGATACCTTTATATAACACTGAGCAAAGAGCTATAGGCTGAAATTGAGAAATTCTCTCAGGTTTAGCAAGTTTTGGAATTAAGACAAGTAAGGTTTTATTGAGATCCCTAACATCACCTGGATTCTTCCAGATATGAGAGGCACACTCTACCACTTGCTTCTTCAGGAGATCCCAATTTTTTTGGAAGAAAAGAGCTGGGAATCCATCAGGGCCAGGAGCTTTGAGGCCACCCATGGAAAAAAAAACCTCCTTAATCATAAGATCAGTTATGGGCTCATTAATCAACTTCAGATCAGATTCAACAAGGCCAGGCCAGTTAACACTAGTGACAGCCCAAGGTCTATTACAGTTTTCTTCTGCGAACAGGTTATTGAAAAACCCTAAAATAAGCTTCTTCAGATTTCCTTCTTCTCTAACAGGATGACCTTCATCATTTTTTAATTCTAGGATCTTATTACTAGCCCTCCTGATGATAGTAGTCGTATGATAAAATCTAGTGTTCCGATCTCCATCTTTTATCCAATTGCATCTAGCTTTTTGAAACCAAAGAGCTTCTTCTTGATCCAACACTCGGTTCAGTTCTTCCTGGAGGGCCTTGTCTAGGTCTGAGTTAAACTGATCCAGGTGGTTATTGGTATTCAGTTGAATTTCATGCAACTTATTAAGTAGGAACTCCTTTCTAATCTGAATACACCCAAACACCCTTTTATTCCAAGACTTTAAAGGGTTAACCAGTTCATACAAGCTCTGGTTAATTTTAAGATGAGGTTTCCAAACAAATTTGAGAAAGTGGGAAAATGAAGAATGCTCAAGCCAAGCCACCAGAAATCTGAAAGGCCTATCCTTCTTACCATTTTCTTTTGTAGACAAGGTTAGGAGCAAAGGATTATGATCAGAATTAAGCCTGGGCAAGGATCTCACATAAGCATCATCAAAAGCAACTCTCCAATCTGCATTTACACAAACTCTGTCTAATCTTTTGAAAACCCTGTCAAGATGAAGCCATTTAGGTCCCTTCCAGGTAAACTTAGATCCTTTACAGCCGAGATCCAAAAGATTACAATCATTAAGGAAAGATGAGAATTTCTGGCATCTAGCAGTATTGACAGGGGCTCCACCTTTTTTCATTAACTGAAGCAATTTCATTGAAGTCTCCCATTATGACCCAAGGACCACCCACAATGTTTCTAATCCTCTTAATATTTGGCCATAGCTCCTCACGAATATCCTCCCTAGGATTGGCATAGACCACAGTTAAGAAAAAAGAATTCCCTGAACTAATCGAGCAATACATGTGAATGAACTGGCTATTTTTTTCTATTATCTCTATATTGAAAACATCTTCCTTCCACAGGATCCAGATACCACCAGAGAAACCCACAGCTTCCTCTAATTCAAAATTATTGAAACCCAGCTGTTTAATCTTTTTCTGAGCAATAGCCCCACTAATTCTCAGTTCTAAAATAGCAACCAAACCAACCTTATATTTCCTTACGAAATTACCTAGGGATGTCTTGAAAGATTTTTTTGCAGCACCCCTACAATTCCAAACTAGGCAATTCATTGGATAACTAGATCATGGTCAGGGTTACTGAGCCCCTGAACACTCTCTATCATATGAGCAGCTTCATTCATGGTTAAATTCTTTACCATCTCCATTCCATCCTTCCCCTCTTTATCAGGAGGTTCCCTTTTTTTCAATTGTACATCACTACTAGATTGAGTAGTATCCATATCCGAAGGCTTGTTATCCTCCATACATAGATCACTGCTAGTAGTTTGACCAGGCATATCACTAGGATTAGAAGCAGCAATCTTATCACACAGATCCTTTTCTACCTCAATCAGAATAGGCTTTTTACCAAGACGGCAAACCGGAATCGTGTTGACATGATTCTGAGGACGCAGTTTAGTGGGGTTACTGGATGAAGGGAGCTCTACAGAGTTAGAGCTTTTCCCTACTGACTTAGAAGCAGTAGTGAAAATAAAGGATTCTGTCTTCTCAGAAGATTTAGGCTTATTTTGTTTTAGTCGTAACTTGATCTAAACATACCATACCATCATGTTCTAGTTTGTTACACATTAAATGCACGGCTGTACATTTTGTTCTTTTCCTCTCGTTTTGCTCTTCGCAATAAAATAATATAAATTTCAAAGCTCTAACTCGCACATGGGTGGATGATATTTCGCAAAAACGCACGCGTTGTGATCACGTGGCATCGCGAAAGACAACCAAACACATCTGACCATGATAATTAAAATCTTGATTTAAATTTGTGCTTTTCAATTTTATGAT
>JAVKPL010001471.1:0-16654 GCA_032173675.1 Gastrolobium villosum | reverse complement strand
ACATAGAGCATATAGTACTAAGGTATTCTACTAATTATGCGGGATGTTACATGACATACCTATTGGTGTTTTGAATGCAGTCCTGTATGCCCAGAGTGCATCATCCAGTTTCTTAACCCAATCCTTCCTTGAATTGCTCACTGTCTTTTCTAAAATCCTCTTCAGCTCTCTATTAGAGATTTCAACTTGTCCGCTGGTCTGAGGATGATATGGTGTTGCCACCTTGTGAGTAACACCATACTTTGTAAGCAAATTCTGAAATTGCTTATTGCAAAAGTGGGTTCCTCCATCACTGATGATTGCACGAGGAACCCCAAAGCGGGTGAAAATATTCTTTCTTAAGAAAGAAACTACCACCATTGCATCATTTCTGGGCAATGCAACTGCTTCTACCCATTTGGACACATAGTCCACAACAACCAAGATATACTAATTTGAGTATGACTTAGGGAATGGTCCCATGAAGTCAATTCCCCAAACATCAAAAAGCTCTACTTCCAGTATACAATTGAGAGGCATTTCATCTTTTCGTGAAATGTTTCCCGTTCTCTGACACTTGTCACACTTCTCCGCAAAGTTCCGCGCATCTTAAAGATTGTTGGCCAATAATAGCCACTATGCAATACCTTTTGCGCAGTCCGGTTAGCTCCAAAATGACCTCCGTAATCAGATGCGTGGCAATGCCACAGAATATCCGGCATCTCAAATTCAGCTACACACCTGCGAATAATACCATCAGCACATTGAAAATATAAAAATGGATTATCCCAATGGTACCTCCGTGCATCATGTAGGAATTTCTTTTTCTACTACCAAGTAAGATCATCAGGAATCGAACCAGCAGCTTTGTAGTTTGCAAAATTTGCAAACCATGGATGCATTATTATTGCCATCACTTGCTGATCAACCCCTGGTTCATCAGGTTTTTCAGCACAAATTAGGATTAATTTGTATGAATAATTGGTTGAATAAGGAGGTTAAGTTATAGTTCCAACCATCAGTTAAATCCTCCTCCACCACATACACAATAATTAGGAGATTCTTCAGCATGGGAGAAAGCCTTTGCCCAGTTGTCCAAAACTACTCAGGATTTTATTCAAGGATCCAATTCTTTCAGGGAAGAAACATCTGCATTCATGCAAGAGACTAAAACTTCATTCAGGAATCAAGAAGCATCCATTAGGAATCTGGAGACACAGATTGGTCAGATTTCAAGATAGATATCTGAAAGATTACAGGGCAAGTTTCCTGGTGATACCATGGTGAATCCCAAGGAGCATTGTAAAGCTATTACCACAAGAAGTGGATTGGTGCTTCAGCCTGTTCAAAAGAAGATGAAGGATAAGAAGAATGAAGAGGAAGTCATTGTAGAGGATGTAGTAGAAGAGGATGAACAAGAAATAGTGAAGGAAGATAAGGAGAAAAACAAGGCAGTAGTTGAAAATAATTCTTCACCCAAGAAGATGATGAAGTGGGAGAAAAAGAAAATGGTTGATAAACAAGATCAGCCCATTAACTTGTCTCCCTATGCCAAGATTCCTTATCCCCAAAGGTTGAAGCAAAAAATCCAGAAACAACATTATGCAAGATTTCTGGACATTTTTAAGAAGTTACAGATTAACATTCCATTTGCTGAAGCCTTGGAGAACATGCCTCACTATGCAAAGTTCATGAAAGATATTCTGTCAAAGAAGAGGAAATTGAAGGATGGTGAGACAGTAGCTTTAACAGAAGAATGTAGTGCCCTTATCCAGAAGAAACTTCCACCAAAAATGAAAGATCCAGGAAGTTTTAGCATCCCTATTGCTATTGGAGATGTGGAGGTAGGGAAGGCACTTTGTGATTTGGGGGCTAGCATAAATCTGATGCCATTAACTGTATGTAGAGCCTTGGGAATCAATAACTGAAAGAGACCAACCTGATTCTATACCTTTCAGATAGGTCTATCAAGAGACCAGAAGGTGTGGTTGAAGATGTGTTGGTTAAGGTTGATAAGTTCATATTTCCAGTGGACTTTGTGATTTTAGATATGGAAGCAGAAGATACAGAAAGCCCTCTACTTCTAGGGAGGCCATTCTTAGCAACTGCTAGATCCTTGATTGATGTTGAACAAGGAAAGCTTATGCTAAGGGTGAATGAAGAGACAGTAACCATTGATGTGTTTGAAGCAATTAAACATCCTGTAGATGTTGAGGATTGTTTCAGGATTGATATCATCCAGGAGGTTGTAGATGAAGTAACAGGGGAAGAGAATCTATTACCGGAGGACAACCAATGTAGAGAAGAAAACAATGGGGAAGATTCTCAGGAGCAACTAGTAGTTGAAGAGCTTGAACAGAAGGTAGATGATATTCCTAAGGGGGCACCTAAGGTAGAGTTAAAAGAATTACCATCAAATCTGAAATATGTGTTCCTAGGGGATGATCAAACATATCCAGCCATCATTAATGAATCCTTATCTGAGAGGGAGGAGATGAAGTTGGTCATTTTCTGATCTTAAGGGCATCAGCCCTTCATTCTGCACCCACAAGATATTGATGGAGGAGAGAAGTCAGAGGAATTTGACTTTGAAGACCGAATTAGATCAGGGGAACAGTGGTTGAGAAATGGAGATACACGTATGGGCCACTTACGTCGTCGCCTCAAATTTATGCAGGCGGGTCAGCAGTCATTCTAGACACATGTCATAAAGATGCTGAACGACATTTGTGAGGCCCAGGGACTTGAAACGTCCACTTTTCAGCCTATTGTGTACCCTCATTCTGAAGAGGAGGATGCTTTTGAGGTAGCAGCTGCTGCCCATATGCGTGATGACAGCGAGTCCTCTGATGATGATGATGATGTTCAGGCCCCGGGTGTAGAGCCAGTTGCTGGGAGTCAGGATGGTGCTGGACCATCAGTCAGGATTAGTCCAGGAGCAGGGACCAGTACAGGTGCTGCAACCAGTACAGGTGCTGCACAGACAGATTATACACCGCTCCCGCAGTCTGACCCAGGCGACCCCTTTGACTCTGATGATGAGGCGACTGCATCTTTTGTGGAGTCATGATTTGCAGTTTTCCTGCTGCTATTTTATTTTTCTTTTTCAGTATCTGGTTATTTTGTTGGTACACTTATATTGGTTATTTTGTAAGCTGTTATTGTACATTGAGATTTTACTGTTTGTAGATTCACATTTCTGATAGTACTGATGATATTAACTGTATGTGAATGTGTTTCAGTGATCCACTGCTGTTTTAGATTTAAATTAGTTGCTGGGGACAACAACGTTTAAATCTGGGAATTGTGGGTGTGATGTGATTAAATGGCAAGTGAATACTGCATGGAGAGGTCACACGAGTGGATGAGCCAAAACAGGGAACATCTCAATCTCTTTTCTTTAGTTTTTCTTTAGTTTTTCTTAGTGTGAGTAATTTTTAGTGTAGTTAGATGTTAGTGTAGTTTAGAATCTAGAATTAGTTTTCTTTTATGAAATTTCATGAGGATTTGATTGATCAGAGTTTTAGATGATTGATCAAATTAAGGATACAATCTTATGCCTTGCATGTTGAGAAATGAAATGTTTGCATGATTCATTCAATGTGTAAGAGTAGAGAGATTAGTTGTGATGCATAGAGAGGAAGTCAAGCATGCACTCTGAACTGTGAGGAAATTGAGCCTATACAGAAATTTTTGTTCAGAGAGCATTTCACTGCATGAGTAACTCTAGAACTTGCCTTGTTTCTTGTTTGAAATGGTTAATGATGCATAAGGTAGAGGAACTTTTTTTTTCTTGGACCAGAAAGTCAAATGGTAAAACCTTAAGTTCCTGTTGCATGAACCTTTGAGCCTAATCTGTTGTTAATGTACTATCACATCCATTCCTTTAGACTGAAAAGTTCAGATAAGTGATAAGGGGTGGAGTGTTTTGTGGGAAGTAAGGTATCTTTGCAATAAGTGAATGAAAGAGATGTTTGAAACATGAAAAAAAAAGAAGAAAAAAAAAGGTTGTAGAACACAAAGTGTTTAAGTTTTTGGAGGAGGTAAAGTGAAATGGTAAAAGACACAAAGTTTCTGAAAGAAAAAAAACAGGAAGAATTTTTTTTGTAAAAGACACAAAGTGTCTAGAAGAAAAGGAGGAAGAAAGTCAAAGAATGAAAAGGAAGAAAGATTGGGGAATTAGGAAGGAAATGACATATAATGTGATTCCCCCTTATCTAAATCTGATTCATTTGATCTGAACTTTTCCTGCCACAGAAAGCCTTACCTCTAGTCAAGCCATACACCAAGCCTCATTGCCAACCATGTTAAGACCTTTTTGATTTACCTTATAGATCATTTATGCCATGAATAATGAGAATAGGGGCAAGCCTATAGAAGTTTGAGTGCAGTGAAGAATGAGTGACATATTAATCCCTAAACACTAGTGTGCATGAGAGTTAAATTCTCACAATTTTTGAGAAGATCCTAGTGAGGGGGTGTGTTGTTTGGAAGTCTCTGTATGTCATCTGTACTAATCTGTTGAAAAGCATATAGGATGTTGTGCAAGTCATGAGAAACAAAAGATTGCATGGTTGTAAGTTGTATCAATGTGATCCTTTGTTGAATTCAGTCTATCCTCATGAGTTTCATTTATAAGAATCTGAAATCCCTCTTTGTTGCAAGTGCATTGCTGAGGACAGTAATGTCCAAATCTGGGAATTTTGATAAACCCCTGGTTCATCAGGTTTTTCAGCACAAATTAGGATTAATTTGTATGAATAATTGGTTGAATAAGGAGGTTAATTCCTTAATATTTCCTGAATTACAAGTTCTGAGAGCTTTGTGAAAATCTACATTGTCTTGTAGGGAAAGGAAGCCCAAAAAGCATCAAAAGAAGGAAGAAGATTCTGGAGGAGAAAATTGCCCAAGTGTTGAGCGCTAAAATGGCCACACTAACCGTTTTAGCGCGCTGCTGCAGTTTGAAGAAGGAAGTTACTGGTGCTGAGCGCTAAAACTTCCACACAGACCGTTTTAGCGCCCAAGTCGGTTAAAAGCAGTTAGTCACGCATCAAGCAGGACGCTAAAACGCCCAGTTATGACCATTTTAGCATCCACATTATTTCTCATCAGATTTGTAACACTATAAAAGGCAAAAGGCCTGAAAAATACATATAGAAATAGATAGTTTTCTCTCTCTCATTGTCCACTCTCCTCTCATATCAGATCTTAGGATCTGAATTCTTTTCTTTTTAAACAATAATTCTTAGGAGTAGTGTAGCATTGCAATTGAAGATTGAAGATTCACTACCATGACAATGGAGTTTGTTCTTTCTTCTTCTCTTGTATTTAATTTCATTATGTCTGAGTAGAGTCCTTTGTAGTCTGATTCAATGGAACTCAAGTGTGTATTCATGAATAATTAATGTAAAGTTATGTTTTCCTATTATGTGATTTGTATGAAGTTGCCTTGATCAATTATTTTTGTTTATGAAATGATGTAGAACAGACATGTTTGCATTGTTTTAATGTTGACAACTTCATCATTAGTATTATAGTAGTCAAGACATTGATGCTATAATATTAATGTAATCTTAAGACCTTAGTAATTAATGCAAGTATTATGAAAGGAATCACCAAGACATTGGGGTTTCTGATTGATGTACCCATCAAGGTAGTAAGACATTACATCTTGATGATAAGTAAAAGGTTGATTAACATCACATGATAGAGAAGTCATAATGGAAATTGATTATTCATAAATTCATACTTGAGGGAGATTGATATCTGACTACTATTTTCAATTATATTCATATCTTTGTGTTTTTAAACTTATCTTATTTTATGCAATTAGATTTCTAGTGATAAGAAACTCATGCATATCAAATCTTTTTTGTTGACTCAAATCAATAACAAGTGGATAATCAGTGCTTGACACAATTCCTCAAGGGAACGATCTTTACTTATCATTTTTATTACTTGTATGACTAGTGTGTTAGCATATGGGTGTCTTAGAGACAATCTTTTGATTAAATAAAGGACACTAGATGTAGAACTTTATTTGTCGCAAATAAATGTAAGCACTTTTTATTCAGTTTCATATTGTGTCTCGATATTACTGTTAATATTATATGAATGAACTGGATAAACCCCTTGGAATAGAACAGGTATCTCTTGAGTATCTGTGATGAGATCACGATCATGAGGATTCAAGGATATTGCATGTCTATTCCTAATTATATGTTCCTAGTCTAGTGACACTGAGTTTGGGGATCAGTGATCTCGAGTAAAGACTAGTACGACTTATCTACTTGTATATGGATACAAGGTAAAGACCTCATGAGCTGCAGATATGGAGATATCTTAGCTAAAGTCGTGGGTGGACCTATAAGAGTATAGCTCGCACTGAACAGACCCAAAAAGAGACTCTATGAGGAAATCTCACAGATAGTGTCATTAGAGTAATCTCTTTATGTTTGGGTGTGTCTTTCCTTAGACCAGAAGTTATTACCTAGACTGTGTTCTTGAAGGCATGTTTTGATTGTATACCTCGTCTGCCTGAAACATGGAGACTCATAGGTATACTGTTGGGCGTGTCCTTAAAGGGCACAGGGCTAGGGTAATAAGCTGAAGGAATTCGTCAAATCTCTGTGAGAGATTAGGTTATCTGTAAACCGGAGAAATCGGGATGACATTTACAGTGACTCGGGAATCTATGCATAGTAAAAGAGATCATGAATGATCTGCCTTTAGAGTCAGTAAATTGAAGATTCCCTATTTCGAATAAAGCTTACCCTAA
The DNA here is from genome assembly GCA_032173675.1 of Gastrolobium villosum. Classification (NCBI taxonomy): domain Eukaryota; kingdom Viridiplantae; phylum Streptophyta; class Magnoliopsida; order Fabales; family Fabaceae; genus Gastrolobium; species Gastrolobium villosum. The sequence goes on along the minus strand of JAVKPL010001471.1, from coordinate 9,897 downwards.
ACCGCAGGGGTTGATACATTTCCTTACCCTAGGTTAATGGGAAGATAACCGAGACGAAGGGAAATACATACGGTAACCAAATATGTGCAATAGGTTGATCAAGTCATTAATCTGACTAGTTCTGGGGCAACAAAGCATTGCTAGTGCTCTGTGTTGTCATTAATTGGGTTGTGGGCTTGTTGGGCCCAAGCCCAGTTATGTCAGTAGCTAAGTTGGACCTAATGGGTCACACACTAACACCTTGTAGTTATGATGGACTAGCTTTAAAGGTATTGTGCCTAATAATGTTATTAGCCCAAGATGCTGTTTGGAAGCCCACCTAAATGGGTGGGTGGTGCATGGAGTTTAGTAATGGGCTTGGATAGTCCAAGCCATTACTAATTAATTTAATTAGTTAAATTAATAATCAAATATTTGAATTTCGAATTTTGAATTTGAAATTTGAATTTTGAAATTTGAATTTAGAATTTGAATTTCGAAATTCGAATTTTGAATTTGAAATTTGAAATTTGAAATTTGAAATTTGAAATTTAAAATTTGAATTTGAATTTGAATTTTGAAATTCGAATTTTGAATTTGAAATTTGAAATTTGAAATTTTGAATTTTGAATTTTGAATTTGAATGTTTGAACGTTTGAATTCAAGTGTTTGAATTCGAATTTGAATTGGTTTTGAAAAGTTGTTTCATAACAAAAGGATAAGACAGGATCTTATTGGAGCATATTCCTTGGATGAAGAAGCATCTTTGGAGGCTCTCCCTAGGCTGTTTGGTGCGCCACTTTTAAGTGATAAGAGTGTTATCTTATCACTTAAAACAAACCTCCATTCAGATTTGGTGGTTGAGGGAATCAGTGGGTAAGTTGATTCAGATTTTGAATGCAACTGCTCAATGTATTTGGACCCTTTATAGGGCTGAATTATGCGCATGAAAACTATATACTATATGATAGTTTATGAATTTAAGTTTAAATTAATTTGAATTTAAATTCATGTGGATAAGATTGGAGGTTGTTGGCAAAGTTTGTTTTGCAACAGCTCCACCTTATCACACTGTTTCATGCACAACTTTCAAAGAAATTTGAAAGTTTGTTTTTCATTTTGAATGAATGAATTCCCTCTTCCTCTCCAAAGGGTGCGCATAAATAGACATGTTCCTCACCTTAGGTTTCATTGGAAAACCAAGCCAACTCTCCTCCTCTATGCACCATTCTGTAGGGTAGCTCAGTACACCTTTCCAAACAGGATACCTAGCCTCCACCCTCACCACTTGTGCGCATAGCAAGCCTCATTGTGGTGTTCATCTGGTGGCTTTCAAGAAAGAGTTCTTGCATCATAGACGAACGGTGGTGTGGATCACCATTAGAGGGTTTGAACCCTTCAAGCCTGACATCTCATCTCCCTGACTGATCAGGCCAAAACAAGGTAACATCATGTTGTCTTAAAGCATGAATCTATGAGTGCATGTATGTTCCGCAGTAAAATTTTTGTTTTACACCTTACATGCATCGGCCTTCAAAGGCCAGTTTACTTTCAAGTGGTATCAGAGCCCGGTTGCTTTACCATCGACGGGTGATGGTACCTTGTTTGTGAAAAGAGTCTTTCACGGTCAAAAATCTTTAAAGGGTTAAAGTTTAAATTCTGCATGTGGATTTTGAATCATAAATCCTTTAAAGTGTTAAAGTTTTTGTTTTTATGAACATGAAAATTTGATTCTGTGTTCATAAAACATTATGCATCATGGTTTAGTTTCTTTTCTTTATGAAAGTTCTAAAAGGAACACCCTTTTTGAAAGGGTAGATTCGGCCATGGAGGGTACTAAGAGTACCTTGAATGATTTCTTATTTTTCTCCATGAATTGTGTCATGTTTATATGCATGAAATTTTGTGACAAATTTATCATATAGTTACCTATATGATTCGGCCATGTAGGGATATATGGCTACATGCATGGTTTAATTTTGTTTTCTTTAAGAAAGAATTAACAAAATTTGAATTGAAATTGTTTTTAAATTCGGCCAATGAGAAATTTAAGATTATGAATCTTGATGTTATTTTGATGTTTAAATGTTAAATGTCAAAATACATGTGAAAATGTTATGTGATAATATAATGTTTGTGTTTGCAAGTTTTGAACTTTTCAGGTACAAACAGGAAGGGGATGGTCATGGTGCCCGGATTTGAATTTTTTTGAATTTTAAATTTATGTGTAATCGCGCATTTTAATTTACAAGTATATTTGTAATTTAAATTTTGTAATTTTGTTCCTCCAAAGTGTTATAGAGTTTCTTTAATTATTTGTAATTAGAGAAATAGGCTAGTGGCGTATAGACGACAAGCGGCCGTTGCTTAAAGAAGCAAAAAGGACAAAAGCGCGAGCACCATGGCTATCTCAATATAAACTGTTTATATGTATGTATGATTAGAACGTCTAGTATGCATAAATTGGGCAAATCGCGTTTGTATGGTTATTATGTTTGTCCAATAACGACTAGTGTATACCGATAGATGTTTGACATAGGTAACGACTAGCATGATAACTTACAATATGCGTTTTATGGGACCTAATTAACCCCAAGATAAAAGGAACCCTTAAAAGGAATAAATAATTAAGCATATGATTATCTCCCACCACCAATGCTACTCAAAACTCTTCTACGTAGTGGTGCTCCACAACTCAGTTGGGACCCACTATTTCGTTGGGCTAGAGTAGTGTTTGAAGTGTAAGACACTTAGGGTGCTGGTTTAATGCTTAACTAAGACATAAGTTGCAGGCACAGCCGGGCTTATGTGCTTATGGTAATGGTGCTAGGTTGGTTGCATGAGATGCACCACTAAGTGACAAAGAGTTGTCAACCTAATGTTAAGAGAGGGTATGAGATACTGTTGATAAAGATCAACCCTTTATTTAAATTAATCTTGCGGTCTCAGACGGAGGTTAAAATAAATAATCGCACTCTTAACCCCACTAAGGTAAAATCTAAAGTAGATTAACCCTAAGTCAAAAGGAAGGGTCATTGACTTAGATAAAATAGTGGGAGGGGCATATTATTTCAAGTCTTTAATAATTTGCTTTTAACTACATAACCGTATATTAACTAAAACTATCTTTACATCCTTTTCAGCTTATAGTATGACTAATCCACTGTCACTGCGTTCAATACTCGATACGAATAAACTGACCGGTTCGAATTTTATGGACTGGTATCGGAACCTAAGAATAGTTCTAAGGGCCGAAAAGATTGCCTACGTTTTAGATGTTGTAATACCCGTAGCTCCACGGGAAGGGGAAGAAGGGTTTGCGGAATTTGATTTCGTAACCCACCAACAACACTTGGATGACAATATGATGGCAGTATGCATCATGTTGGCATCCATGTCGCCTGAACTGCAAAAGCAGCATAAGCATATGGATGCTCCCTCTATTATCATACATCTCAAGGAGTTGTATGATATTAAAGGCAGGCATGAGAGGTATGAGGCCTCAAGAGAACTGTTCTCTTGTAGGATGACTGAGAGCATGTCTGTTGGAAGCCATGTTCTCAAGATGATCGGGCTGATTGAGAAGCTAGGAAACCTAGGCTTCATCATGGATGCCGAGCTAAGTAATGACTTAGTCCTCACCTCACTTCCACCTTCCTTCAGTCAATTCATCATGAATTACAATATGCATGGGATGCAAGTGAGCTTGCCTGAGTTGTTAAGCATGTTAACAACAGCTGAAGTGTCTATCAAGAAGGATAGGACACAGGCTCTTTTGATTGGTGGGCCTAGCAAGGCCAAGGGAAAGGGTAAGGAGCCTGCAAAAGGTGACCCCCTTAAGCCCAAAGGAAAATCCAAGAAGAAGAAGGGCAAGAAGAAGGGTAAGAAGGCACCTAAAGACAAGGGTGATGCTGAGTGCTTCCATTGTGGCAAGAAAGGCCACTGGAAGAGGAATTGTCCAGACTACCTAAACAATGTGAAGGACAAGAAGCATGGTGATGCTTCTGCCTCAGGTATTTTCATGATTGAGATAAATTATTCTTATGCTAATCCATCCTCATGGGTATTAGATACCGGATGTGGTTCTCATATCTGCAATATGTTGCAGGTACTTAGGAGCCCAAGGAGATTGGATAGAAACGAGGTGGATCTCCGCGTTGGTAATGGAGCAAGAGTTGCTGCTCATTCAGTTGGAGATGCTGACCTTATTCTGCCTACGGGCCTTTTACTGCATTTGAATAATTGTCTTTATGTTCCGCAAATTTCTAGAAACATTATTTCAATTTCTTGTTTAGAACAAGATGGATATACTTTCAGTATTAGGAATGGTACTTTTTCTATCATTTTGAATGATATGGTTTACGGTACTGCTTCTTTAATAAATGGATTGTATGTGTTGGAAATGGGAAATGAAGTGCTCAATATAGATGTGAAACGACCTAGGATGGATAATCAATCTTATCTATGGAACTGTAGACTAGGGCACATAAATGAAACAAGATTGTCTAGGATGCATAGAGATGGATACCTGGACTCCATGGATTTGGAATCCTATGGACAGTGTGAATCTTGTCTAGCTGGGAAAATGATTCAACAAAAGCCCAAAGGGCTTGAGAGTCATAGGGCTAGTGAGTTATTAGAACTCATTCATACTGATGTATGTGGCCCAATGTCTATTGAGGCTAGAGGTGGATATTCTTATTTCATTACCTTTACAGATGACAAATCAAGATTTGGGTATATATACCTAATGAGATATAAATCTGAAGCTTTTGAAAAGTTCAAAGAGTTTAGGAATGAGGTGGAGAAACAGCGTGGCAAGATGATTAAGACATTACGATCAGATCGTGGTGGTGAATATTTGAGCCACGAGTTTCAGGGTTATCTGAGAGAAAATGGAATTCTCTCACAACTTACCGCTCCTTACACACCACACCAAAACGGTGTCTCCGAAAGGAGAAACAGGACCTTGTTAGACATGGTTAGGTCTATGATGAGTGAGACTCAACTTCCAAAATCGTTTTGGGGATATGCCTTAGACACAGCGGCGTACCTTCTAAATAGGGTACCGTTTAAATCTGTTCAGACCACACCATAGGAGATATGGAGTGGTAAGAGACCCAACCTGAGTTACCTCAGGATATGGGGATCGCCAGCTTATGTCAGAGCGTTGACATCAGACAAGCTTAGTGCTAAGAGTACTAAATGTCTATTTGTGGGGTATCCTAAAGGTACTAAGGGATACTACTTCTACTCCATGGAAGAACACAAAGTGTTTGTGTCAAAGAATGCTGAGTTCCTTGAGAAGGATTTGATCTCTCAAGGAGGCAGTGGGAGTAAGATTGATCTTGAAGAAGTGCAAGATCCACAAGAACAGATTGAGGAACCCGAGTCTGCTCCGCAGGCGACGTTCTCCAATGGAGAAGTAAACACACAACTCCGTAGATCTACGAGGGTCATCCATCCACCTGAAAGGTACGGGTTTGTGATTGAGAATCAGCAAACTGTTGAGGATGATGAACCAAGTAACTACGAGGAGGCGGTCAAAGATGTTGACTCCTCAAAATGGCTTGAAGCCATGGAATCTGAAATGGATTCGATGTATCAGAACAAGGTATGGACCTTGGTTCCTAAACCACAAGGAATAGTTCCTATTGGTAATAAATGGGTCTTTAAAAGAAAGACTGATGCAGATGGCAACGTTCAGACCTACAAAGCTAGGTTGGTGGCGAAAGGGTATCGTCAAAGACAAGGAGTTGACTATGATGAAACTTTTTCACCAGTTGCCATGATCAAATCTATTAGGATTATGCTTGCAATAGCAGCATACCACGACTATGAATTTGGCAAATGGATGTCAAGACCGCCTTCTTGAATAGGTTCTTGAAGGAGGAAGTGTACATGACACAACCTGAAGGCTTTGAAAACAAAGATCAGGAGCATATGGTATGCAAACTACAAAGGTCAATATATGGGCTAAAGCAAGCATCAAGGAGTTGGAATATACGTTTTGATGAAGTCGTTAAGAGTAACGGTTTTATCAAGAACGAGGATGAACCTTGTGTTTACAGAAAGGTAAGTGGGAGTAATGTCGTCTTCCTAGTGCTTTATGTGGATGACATATTGCTAATAGGAAATGACATCCCCACATTAAAAATAACGAAAAAGTGGCTTTCAGAAAACTTTACCATGAAGGATTTGGGAGAGGCAGCGTTTATACTCGGTATAAAGATCTATAGAGATAGATCCAAGAGGCTGCTGGGTTTATCTCAATCCACGTACGTTGACAAGATGCTAAAGAGGTTTAGCATGGAAGGGTCGAAAAGGGGTTTTCTTCCTGTCAGTCATGGGGTACACCTATCAAGGGCTATGTGTCCTAAGTCACAGCCTGAGAAGGATCGCATGAGTGGAATTCCATACGCTTCGGCTATTGGATCCATCATGTATACCATGATATGTACGAGACCAGATGTCTCATATGCTTTAAGCATTACGAGCAGATACCAGTCAGACCCTGGAGAGGGTCACTGGACGGCAGTCAAAACCATCCTTAAATACTTAAGAAGAACTAAGGATGCGTTTCTGGTCTATGGTGGGGTTAATGAGTTAACAGTGAAAGGGTTCACTGATGCCAGCTTTCAGAGTGACAAAGATGACTGCAAGTCACAGTCAGGATTCGTATTCACCTTAAATGGTGGGGCAGTGTCTTGGAAAAGTTCCAAGCAGGAGACAACAGCAGACTCAACGACAGAGGCTGAATACATAGCTGCTTCAGAAGCAGCTAAGGAGGCAGTGTGGATCAAGAAGTTCATAAATGAACTAAGGGTGGTTCCGAGCGTGGATGAGCCCATACAGTTGCTTTGCGACAACACTGGAGCCATCGCGCAGTCAAAGGAACCTAGGTCTCATCAAAGATCTAAACACGTGCTCCGCAGATATCATTTGATTAGAGAAATCATTGATAGGAATGATGTAAAAATGGATTATGTTCCCACAGACGATAACCTGGCCGATTCTCTGACAAAGGCTGTTTCTCAGAGAAAACATGATAGTCATTATGAGGCTTTGGGCATACGACTTAGGTCTGATTGGCTCTAGGCCAAGTGGGAGCTTGTTAGCATATGGGTGTCCTAGAGACAATCTTTTGATTAAATAAAGGACACTAGATGTAGAACTTTGTTTGTCGCAAATAAATGTAAGCACTATTTATTCAGTTTCATATTGTGTCTCGATATTACTGTTAATATTATATGAATGAACTGGATAAACCCCTTGGAATAGAACAGGTATCTCTTGAGTATCTGTGATGAGATCACGATCATGAGGATTCAAGGATATTGCATGTCTATTCCTAATTATATGTTCCTAGTCTAGAGACACTGAGATTGGGGATCAGTGATCTCGAGTAAAGACTAGTACGACTTATCTACTTGTATATGGATGCAAGGTAAAGACCTCATGAGCTGCAGATATGGAGATATCATAGCTAAAGTCGTGGGTGGACCTATAAGAGTATAGCTCGCACTGAACAGACCCAAAAAGAGACTCTATGAGGAAATCTCACAGATAGTGTCATTAGAGTAATCTCTTTATGTTTGGGTGTGTCTTTCCTTAGACCAGAAGTTATTACCTAGACTGTATTCTTGAAGGCATGTTTTGATTGTATACCTCGTCTGCCTGAAACATGGAGACTCATAGGTATACTGTTGGGCGTGTCCTTAAAGGGCACAAGGGCTAGGGTAATAAGCTGAAGGAATTCATCAAATCTTTGTGAGAGATTAGGTTATCTGTAAACCGGAGAAATCGGGATGACATTTACAGGGACTCGGGAATCTATGCATAGTAAAAGAGATCATGAGATGATCTGCCTTTAGAGTCAGTAAATTGAAGATTCCCTATTTCGAATAAAGCTTACCCTAAACCGCAGGGGTTGATACATTTCCTTACCCTAGGTTAATGGGAAGATAACCGAGACGAAGGGAAATACATACGGTAACCAAATATGTGCAATAGGTTGATCAAGTCATTAATCTGACTAGTTCTGGGGCAACAAAGCATTGCTAGTGCTCTGTGTTGTCATTAATTGGGTTGTGGGCTTGTTGGGCCCAAGCCCAGTTATGTCAGTAGCTAAGTTGGACCTAATGGGTCACACACTAACACCTTGTAGTCATGATGGACTAGCTTTAAAGGGTATTGGGCCTAATAATGTTATTAGCCCTAGAAGCTGTTTGGAAGCCCACCTAAATGGGTGGGTGGTGCATGGAGTTTAGTAATGGGCTTGGATAGTCCAAGCCATTACTAATTAATTTAATTAGTTAAATTAATAATCAAATATTTGAACTTCGAATTTTGAATTTGAAATTTGAATTTTAAAATTTGAATTTAGAATTTGAATTTCGAAATTCGAATTTTGAATTTGAAATTTGAAATTCGAAATTTGAATTTTGAAATTTGAATTTGAATTTGAATTTTGAAATTCGAATTTTGAATTTGAAATTTGAAATTTTGAATTTTGAATTTTGAATTTTGAATTTGAATGTTTGAACGTTTGAATTCAAGTGTTTGAATTCGAATTTGAATTGGTTTTGAAAAGTTGTTTCATAACAAAAGGATAAGACAGGATCTTATTGGAGCATATTCCTTGGATGAAGAAGCATCTTTGGAGGCTCTCCCTAGGCTGTTTGGTGCGCCACTTTTAAGTGATAAGAGTGTTATCTTATCACTTAAAACAAACCTCCATTCAGATTTGGTGGTTGAGGGAATCAGTGGGTAAGTTGATTCAAATTTTGAATGCAACTGCTCAATGTATTTGGACCCTTTATAGGGCTGAATTATGCGCATGAAAACTATATACTATATGATAGTTTATGAATTTAAGTTTAAATTAATTTGAATTTAAATTCATGTGGATAAGATTGGAGGTTGTTGGCAAAGTTTGTTTTGCAACAGCTCCACTTTATCACACTGTTTCATGCGCAACTTTCAAAGAAATTTGAAAGTTTGTTTTTCATTTTGAATGAATGAATTCTCTCCTCCTCTCCAAAGGGTGCGCATAAATAGACATGTTCCTCACCTTAGGTTTCAGTGGAAAACCAAGCCAACTCTCCTCCTCTATGCACCATTCTCTAGGGTAGCTCAGTACACCTTTCCAAACAGGATACCTAGCCTCCACCCTCACCACTTGTGCGCATAGCAAGCCTCATTGTGGTGTTCATCTGGTGGCTTTCAAGAAAGAGTTCTTGCATCATAGACGAACGGTGGTGTGGATCACCATTAGAGGGTTTGAACCCTTCAAGCCTGACATCTAATCTCCCCTGACTGATCAGGCCAAAACAAGGTAACATCATGCTGTCTTAAAGCATGAATCTATGAGTGCATGTATGTTCCGCAGTAAAATTTTTGTTTTACACCTTCCCTGAGGTAACTCAGGTTGGGTCTCTGCCACTCCATATCTCTTCGTATGGTATAGTCTGAACAGATTTAGACAGTACCCTATCGAAGAGGTATCCCGTTGTGTCTAAGGCATATCCCCAAAACGATTTTGGAAGTTGAGTTCTTCACTCATCATAGACCTAACCATGTCTAACAAGGTCCTGTTTCTCCTTTCGGAGACACCGTTTTGGTGTGGTGTGTAAGGAGCGGTAAATTGTGAGAGAATTCCATTTTCTCTCAGATAACCCTGAAACTCGTGGCTCAAATATTCACCACCACGATCTGATCGTAATGTCTTAATCATCTTGCCACGTTGTTTCTCCACTTCATTCCTAAACTCTTTGAACTTTTCAAACGCTCAGATTTATATCTCATTAGGTATATATACCCAAATCTTGATTTGTCATCTGTAAAGGTAATGAAATAAGAATATCCGCCTTCTAGCCTCAATAGACATTGGGCCACATACATCAGTAGCAATATGAC
>JAVKPL010001470.1:0-166065 GCA_032173675.1 Gastrolobium villosum | reverse complement strand
AAACTTTAAGAGAAACTTCACGGTGGGTCAATCATCGACTGGACGACAGGGCGCGACTGTTTGTGCTATATGTGGAAAGAACCACTCTGGGGTTTGTCGCAAGGGCAACAATGCATGCTTCAGATGTGGCCAGCAAGGTCATTTCGCTTACAAGTGCCCCCAGAACGCTGACCAACAGCCTCCGCAAGCTCGAGTGTTCACCTTGGATGCAAATGAAGCGCAGAAGTTTCCCAACCTGATCAAAGGTAATGTCACTCTGAATGGTCACCCAATTTCTGTTATCTTTGATTCTGGAGCGTCTGGCTCTTTTATGGCAAAGCATACTGCCTTGAGAATAGGCATCACCCCAACCCCGTTACCTTATGAGTTACACATCAGCACACCTACGGGGGGATCGTGCACAGCCTCAGAGATCTGCAGAGGTGTTACCTTGCAGTACGAAGGGAACACATATACAGTTAACTTGGTGGTCCTGCCGGTATTCAACTTCGATGTGATTATCGGTATGGACTGGTTGACGGAAAACGGGATAACCTTGGATTGTCGAGCGGGGAAAGTCATTGTTCCTGCAAAGGATGGTAATTTTCAACCTTTCTCTCTCATTTCCTTATTGCAAGTTAGGAAAGAGCTCCGCAAGGGAGCAGCAGGGTATCTTTTGTCGATCGAGGCTGAGACCTCGATTGACAATCAAATTCAGGATGTGCCGGTAGTTAGAGAATTCGAGGAGGTATTCCCGGATGAAATACCTCGATTGCCTCCTCATAGGGAAATAGAATTTTCGATCGAGCTTGTTCCTGGAGTCGGACCAATCTCTATTGCCCCGTATCGTATGGCGCCGTTGGAACTTCGCGAGTTGAAGAAGCAGATAGAAGAGCTTTTGGCAAAGGAATTCATCAGACCGAGTACTTCTCCATGGGGTGCTCCAGCTATCTTGATTAAGAAGAAGGATGGAAGCTTACGTCTGTGTGTAGATTACCGCCAGCTGAACAAAGTCACGGTGAAGAATAAGTATCCGCTACCGAGGATTGACGATTTGATGGACCAGCTGAGAGGAGCCAGAGTCTTTTCCAAGATCGACTTACGATCGGGATACCATCAGATCCGGGTCAAACCGGAGGATATTCCGAAAACCGCTTTTAGGACTCGTTATGGGCACTACGAATATCAGGTGATCCCATTCGGACTTACGAATGCTCCAGCGGTATTCATGGACTACATGAACCGCATCTTCCGCCCGTTTCTTGATCAGTTCGTAATTGTGTTTATCGACGATATCCTGATTTACTCAGCTAATGAAGAGCTGCATGCGGAACATCTGAGGATTGTCTTGCAAGTCTTGAAGGAGAAGCAGTTGTACGCAAAATGGTCGAAGTGCGAGTTTTGGCTTAAAGAGGTCCAGTTTCTGGGCCATGTCATTTCATCAGAAGGTATCGCGGTGGACCCCAGCAAAGTTGAAGCTGTCATGAATTGGGAACGACCCAAGACTGTCACCGAAGTAAGGAGTTTCTTAGGTCTTGCCGGATACTATCGAAGGTTTATTCAGAATTTCTCTCAGATAGTGCAACCCCTCACCCGTCTCACTCGGAAGGACAAGCCTTTTGAGTGGACTGAAGCTTGTGAAGAATGTTTCTTGGAGCTAAAGAGCAGATTGACGAGTGCCCCCGTACTCACGATTCCGGATCCTACTCGAAGGTTCGAAGTTTACTGCGATGCGTCGCTGAAAGGACTTGGATGCGTGTTGATGCAGGACCGTATGGCAGTAGCTTACGCATCTCGACAACTTAAGCCTCACGAAGAAAATTATCCTACGCACGATCTGGAATTAGCAGCTATCGTGTTCGCACTGAAAATCTGGAGGCACCACTTGTATGGTTCGCAGTTTGACGTGTTCAGCGATCATAAGAGTTTGAAGTACTTGTTCGACCAGAAGGAGCTGAATATGCGGCAACGTCGGTGGATGGAATTTCTGAAGGATTACGATTTTGAACTTAAATACCACCCAGGAAAGGCGAACGTGGTAGCTGACGCCCTGAGCAGGAAGACTCTACACACTGCAACTCTGATGATGGAAGAATTGAAGTTGTTTGAGGCCTTTCGAGACTTGAACTTATCGGTAGACGAGAGAGAGGACAGCGTAAGATTGGGAAATATAAAGGTGGAGAATGAATTGATCAGTAGAATTAAGGAGGCTCAGAAGGATGAAGAGTTAGTCCGCGAGTTGATTGGTAACCAAGAGGTAGTAAAGGATGAGAATGATGTCTGGAGGTTTCAAGGACGGCTGGTTGTGCCGAATGAAGAGTTGAGGCAAGAAGTTTTGCAGGAAGCTCACAAGGGTAAGTATGCAGTTCATCCTGGATCCACGAAGATGTACCATGATTTGAAGACCTCGTTTTGGTGGCCGGGTATGAAGCGCGATATTGCGGAGTATGTATCTCGATGCTTAACTTGTCAGAAGGTGAAGTACGAACATCAGAAACCGTCGGGACTCCTTCAACCTTTGGAGATTCCCGAATGGAAGTGGGACAGTATTTCGATGGATTTTGTAGTTGGACTTCCTCGGACGCGAGAAGGATATGACTCTATCTGGGTGATTGTCGATCGTTTAACGAAGTCAGCTCATTTCTTGCGTGTTAGGACCACATATGATACAGAAAGGCTTGCTAGAATCTATCTACAGGAGATTGTGAAGCTGCACGGAGTTCCTACAAGTATTGTCAGTGATCGTGATCCCAAGTTTACATCTAAGTTTTGGGAATCCTTTCAAAGAGCATTAGGGACCCAACTGAGGTTGAGTACTGCTTATCATCCGCAGACCGATGGCCAGACGGAACGCACCATTCAAGCATTAGAGGACATGTTACGAGCATGTGTTTTGGAGTTAGGAGGCAGCTGGGATAGCTATCTTTCGTTGATTGAGTTCGCTTACAACAACAGTTACCACTCCAGCATTCAGATGGCGCCGTATGAAGCTTTGTATGGGAGAAAGTGCAGGTCCCCTTTATGTTGGACTGAAGTGGGCGAGCGAAGTATGTTAGGACCTGATCTAATTCAAGAAACATCCGAACAAGTAAAGAAGATTCGGGAGAATATGCAGCGGGCTCAGGCCAGACAGAAGAGTTATTACGACAAGCGTCATAAGCCTCTATCTTTCGAAGTCGGAGACCATGTGTTCTTGAGAATCACTCCTACATCGGGACTCGGAAGGAGAATGGGAGTTAAGAAGTTAAGTCCACGGTACTTAGGACCGTATCTGATTATGGACCGGATTGGAGAGTCTGCATATCGGTTGGCTTTACCACCCAATCTGTCAGGAATTCACAATGTATTTCATGTGTCGCAACTACGGAGGTATCTCTCTGATCCATCTCACGTATTACAGCCAGAAGAAGTGGAACTCAAGGAAAATCTGACTTATCAAGTGCAACCATTCCAAATTCTTGAAAGATCCGTCAAGCGACTCCGTTCTAAAGAGATTCCGTTGGTGAAAGTATTGTGGAACAACAGATCGGCAGCTGAAGCCACTTGGGAACGCGAGGACGACGTTCAGAAACGCTATCCAGAACTGTTTAGCTCTTAAGTAAGTTTAATTTTGCGGACAAAATTCCTATTTGGTGGGGAGAGTGTAACATCCCGCATAATTAGTAGAATACCTAAGTACTATATGCTATATGTACATGTGTAGAATTCGGATGTATGGTTTATGTGTTATGTGTCATGGCTTGTGAATTGTTTGATTTTTATTCCTTGGATAAGACTAAGGTAATTAATTAAATTAAATCCTAGGAGGGTGTATATGTAGGCATATGAATTTATTAAAATCATGTGAGTAATGTGAGTATGTGTGTTTGGATGTGGGCTAGTGTGTGTGTGTGGACTTGTTGCTTTTGGACTTGTGTGAATGGATCCTTTTGTGGGTATGGCTCTTGGATCAAGCTATTTCAGCCCAAAGTTATAACCATTCTCATTTCCCCTAAGCCTTGCCCAATTAGGGTGTCTTGTGCATCAAGGAACAACCACTTGGCTTAATGTTTTCCCTTCTCATTTTGCGCACAAGTAAGGGTAATTAGGACCTTTATAATCTGCCATTTTGCCTTGTTAAACCGCCACCTCACCTTGCTTAAGCATAACTTGATTTAAACCTTATTTCATGGAAGCCACATGTGCATTGTAGCATGATCTTTAGGCTGCATAATTTCCTCATTTTGGGCGCACATGGGAGGGGCTGGATGCAGATTTTTTTTATGACACAAGACTGCATAACTTGTTGACTTGGATAACCACTTACACCCTCCATCATGAGACTGCATTATGCAGATTTTTGGTAAGCTTTTGCAGCCCTTCTTGAGTCAAATCTCTTCCTCCTTCCACATGCATCATGAGACTGCATTCCCATCATTTTTGCGCAGAGGGCAGCTCCACAGATCTGAATTCTTGGCTGCCACAAAGTCCTCTTGCTTGTGGACTTAGTGAACCTCCCTCACCCCTCTCATTGTGCGCATGGTTTGGCTTTTTATGCAGAAATTTTCTGCACAAGGACAGCCCCTATATGAGTGTTTGGACTGTCACAAATCTACACCCATGATGAACCTTTTTCCCCTCATCATTTGCGCACCAAGGACTGCACAAGTGCAGATTTTTGGGCTGCCACATGGTTAGTTTCCTTGTTGACTTAACAAAACTCTCTCATGTGCTCATGACACTCCCTTTCCACACCTCTTTGTGCGCAAACCATGGCTGTTGGGCAGAGAAAAATTCTGACTTTGGACAGCTCTTAAATCTGAACAGATCCCCTCACCCTTTTGCATGTAAGTAGAGTAATTTAGAAGCCAACACCTTGCTTGATTCAGCCTTAGATTCAGCCCCATCCTCTCAAAGAAATCTGAACATTTCATGATAGTTAATTATAGCATTTTTCCCTCACCTTCACTATATATGTGCGCATGGAGAGGGGGCTGCCTTCATGTGCAAGTGCAGCCAACCCCTCTCCAACTTCTCTTCTCCTCACTCCCTCACTCCCATAACCGAACCTACAAGCCTCCTTGGAGCTAGAAGACTTTGCTTAAGACAACTCCCTCCTTCCCTCACCCCAACCATACACCAAGCTAGTGCCAACCTTGTTCCTCATCCTTGTTGCGCATAGATCACATAGGAAGCTAGGACTTGTCGTGAAGTAGAACTAGAAGGTGGTGTGATTCTTGACTTGAAGGGTGTGCTACAAGAGGTAGGCTCTAAACTTTGAACTCTTTCTTTGTGTAGCCATGTTTGTATGCTTAAATGTCTCCTTGAGTATGTGTGGTTTTGGATTTAAGTATAAGCATGATAAAAGTAGAATGATGGAGCTATTTCATAATGATATGTATGCATAGAAACCTCTTGGTTATGTCCGAACTCATGCCACTGTTTTCTTGTATGATTATGCCACTGTTTTAAAGAGAAATGTGCCACTGTTTCCTTATGTAAATGCCACTGTTTTGAAGATGTATGGCCACTGTTTCGGTTCATCAAAATCACCTAAAATGCCACTGTTTCTGCACCTAAAATGCCACTGTTTCTGCACCTAAAAGCCACTGTTTCTGCACAATAAAAGCCACTGTTTCTGCACCTAAAATGCCACTGTTTCTGCACCTAAAAGCCACTGTTTCTGCACAATAAAAGCCACTGTTTCTGCACAATAAAAGCCACTGTTTCTGCACATGTATGTCACTGTTTTAGTGCCCTTAAGCCACTGTTTTCATGCATGAAATACCACTGTTTTTACACATAAAATGCCACTGTTTCCATGCTTAAAATGCCACTATTTTAGCCATGTAATGCCACTGTTTCCATGCTTAAAATGCCACTGTTTTAGCCATGTAATGCCACTGTTTCCATGCTTAAAATGCCACTGTTTTAATCATGAAATGCCACTGTTTTTGTGCATAAAAGGCCACTGTTTAAGTCATTCCATGCCACTGTTTTATACATAAAAATGCCACTGTTTTACTCCTCAAAGGCCACTGTTTGTATGTATAAAATGCCACTGTTTTGGAAGTTCAAAGTGCCACTGTTTCTGTTTTAAAAACGCCACTGCTTCTGTTTTGAAAACGTTTCAAACGTCACTGTTTTGGCTGCTGTAAACACTGCTGTAAATGCTCACTGTTTTGCTGCTGTAAATGCTCACTGTGTTGCTGCTGTAAGCCACTGCTGTATGCTCTCTATTCTGCTGTAAATAGCCACTGTAAATGATTAGTTTTAATTGATTTAGGTGCGCTTAAGAAGTGAGAATATTTCGCTGCCGTTGGTAATATTTAAGGAAAGCTAAGGTAAGTGTCAGGCGATGATGCCTAATGTAACTATTGACTACTGGTATAGAATTGTAACATGATGCTCCATATGCCGTAAAAATATTATGTTCCATTATAATGAAAGGAAACTGCCAAAATGTGCCGTGATGACTATATGACTATGAGGTAAGACGTTATGTGGCAGCATAACGCATATGAAAGGTATATAAGCATGCATCTTACATTCTACCGCATTTTTACGCTTTGTGTGTGAAAGCATAGCATGACATGCATGTATCAAGATCATATAGGCCTTGTTTTAGAATATCCGCTTAGCAAACGACTACCTTGGATGCTTCGTTACACTTCTTGTTTCTCTTTTCTCTCAAGATAAGATGCACTCTCTTCTTTCCATTCTTCAGTTCGTACTCTAACAATGCTATAAATAAGTATTTAATCAATTGATGTTTTCTTTTTTATTTTAGCAATACGATTTTGTACAACATTATTTTGAATACATGTTCAAATACCCTTCCTTATTATAAGTGCCACTGGGATAAATATCATGCATTAATTATCATTACATATGCTTTATGCAGTGTCATGAGCGTAGTGTTCCATTACTAAATTGGTTTATTTTGGTTGCAGAGGCAGTACCTAGAAAAGTTCTTGAATTGATGAATGTTGAGAAGCAACTTACTAGGGACCATGTGGCCAGCCATCTCCAGGTTTTTTTTTTCTCATCTCATCCTTACTACTGCTTTAGTTTAATAAAACCAAAGTTTTTTCATTAAGAAAACCTTATTAGTTTTTGCAATTAATGTTGCAGAAATATAAACTTCGTCTGAAAAGGATTAGCTCTAAGGCAACCCAACAAGTTGAATCCTTCAATGGAGATTGGGACTTTGATTTTTGTGATAGCATATATACTATGAAATTAGCTGAAGAGACCTCATTGAACAGGGAGGAGTGCCAGATTAATAGTATTTTGTAGAGTGACAGATCTTCAGTTATCCTATTTTCCTTATTTTGTCTTCTGGTAATTTTTTCATTCTATATTTGATGTTTCTGACGCGAGGGATTTCCCAATTGTTTGAAATGCATTGTTTTCGCTGCACCCGATATCACATTATGAAGTTGATGGTGTTTAATTTTGGGCAAACTTATTTTTCTATCTAACTCGTTAATGGTCCATAAGCAAACAATAAGGTAATTATTATGATAACTAAACCCGAGTTTTCACCAATAAGAATGCAAGTAATGACCTACGAAATAGCATTCACTTATTATTATATAACAATAATAATAATAATAATAAGATAGATCTATGCTTAAAAAGTAGTTAGTAAAAGCACTTGCGCTTTCCGCTTCAAAAGTAAACCAGTTCTCACGTCAACATCCATTTGATGCATTTTCATTAAAAAATTCAATGTTATGAAATGTCTTTCTTACAGTTAGAAACCAAAGTTAGCTCCTCCTGGCGCCTCAATGTAGTCTAGTCACATCTTCTTACTATTTTTTTTTTCCAATATGCTACCCAATAGCTTTGTCTTAGCCATTGGACAAGAAGCAACTTTAATTTGTCACACAAAAGACGCAAGCAACAATACTTTTGTTTTAAACCTTAGTAAAATTAGTTCTAAAAGAATCAGTATTAATAATAAATAAACTGTGTTTAAAAATAATATTATAAAAATTAGTTTAGAAAATTATTTTTTTTTGATAACAAAATTAATTTTATTTAGATAATAAAATAAAATCACTTTTGAAATAAAATCACTCAAGATTTGATTTTAGTTGATGAAGATTTACATTCTATGTTAATCTTAAGGATATGTTTGATGGTTCGTAATCAATTTTTAATCTCAACCACCAAAATAAATAAAAAATTGATTTTGCATATATTGGCAGTATCCTAGGAAAATAATGACATATCCTTCTACAATAAAATTAAAAAATATATATAAATATTGATTTAAATTATAGAGTAAATTAAGAGTGAGGTAGAAATTGAAGGAGCTTGTACAACTGTAGACAAAAGAAAGCCTGTTAATCGTCCAACTTCTCTATTATTATTATTATTTTTTTCTATGTACTGTGCTCAGTAGGGCTATGCATGGGTCAGCTAGGGTCAGGTTTTTATGCCGACTCGACCCAACTTGGTTTTTGATGAATATATTTTTTTGTGAAATATTTTGACGAAATTTAGATTCCGTAAAAAAATTTGACAAAAAAATTTTTGCGAAAAATTTGATGAAAATTTTTTTCGTAAAAAATTTTGACGTAATTATTTTACGTTAAAACTTTTCTTTTAATGTAATTGTGATTTTTTTTTCACATAATGGATATGGGTCAATGGGTCATTATTAAAGCAAGTCAGGTCTAGAACTGACCCAAATAAAAGTAAGTATTTATGAGTTAGGTCAAGATCAGATCAAGGGCAGGACAAGTGAACCAGTTTTTTTGCACCGCTCTAGTCCTCATCATTCTGTTTCTTCATAAAAACAAAATAAAATAAAATAAAAACATAAACAATACTAGGTTGGAGACCCTCTACTTGTTTTAATAAGCATCTTTCCCTTTACTTACCAAAACATTATTTTATTAAGGATCACCTGATCCAACATAACTCACCAATAGATCAAATTTTTCTATCCAAATCTCTAATGATCACATCGGGTTGGATCCTTTAAAATCCATAGATTTGTTATATTTTTATTATGTAATTTCTAATTCAAACCAACTTATAGGCACACAGATCTTGCTAGAATGGTGTTTGAGCAGCTACCTTTTTCTTTCTGTATTCTACTCTCTTTCTTCAAAGTTTTATTTTATTTCAAATGTCAATGGTAACTGGTGAATTTGCATTGGTTTAAAAAGGGAACCTGATATTTCCTTTTTGGTTTATGCAAGTGCAACGAGAAAAAAGCAAAGAAAAAAGAAATATATTCGCACGCTTATGTTTTAGGAGAATCTGTAGTGTAGTTGGTACATAATTACATATGCAATGGTATAGGGTAGGAAAGAAGTATTATTATTATTATCCGAACATAGGTATTATTATGTTCCTGAATATAAAAAACTACACATTGCTATTATGCGTGAATATAAGTAGAAGTGGAACTAGAATACATAATACGAAAACAAAACATGAATAGCACATTTTTGTTATAAAAAAAAAAAACATGAATAACAGATTTTGAAAATTAATTAACAGCTTAATAAGTGTGCGTGCATAGTTGAGAGTGAATAGCATATTTTGAAAATTAAATAACTTAATAAGCGTGCGTGCATAGTTTAGTTGAGTGTTCGGATCAAGCTAGCATATCGTTGCTGAATCACGCCTGCATACGCTAAAAAAAAAATTGTGAAAGAATGGTGATCCGGATAAAATAAAGGCCCATTAGAAGCCTAATCACATGCGAGGAAGCCCAAACCCATTAAGGATCCGGAGCAAAGCGCGAGTGAACAACATCGCGCACAAGACGCGATGCCCTCATTGTGTCAGAAAAGACGCGATGTCCATATCGCGGATAAAATCGACGCCCTTAAGGAAGCTAACTTAAGACCCAAGGTAACCCGCCGCACCTTTATACCTATGAACGGAGGATAGCTCCAGCTCGCCGCGACTCTATGGCTAGACACCAACAAGATAAGGCTACTCAGGTTCCAGCCTGACCTACAACCCAGACTCGGCCAATCAAAGGCCCTACCGCCTTGCTAAGGCGACATCATAACCACTATATAAACAGAGGGTACAACACGCAGGTATGGTCATCCCCCATTCGGATCATTACATCGCGACTAGCAAAAGACAAAGACTTATTGATCTCCAACCACCACCCCAAGCCCAAGAAGTAGAATCCAGTCCATTTCTCAACCGTGTGTGACTAGGCCTGATACATATTGATCAGCCCATATTGTATTTGGTCTGATCAAATGGTAAAGGTTGGTTGTGGTTAATCTAATATGCATAGTTAGAATGAAAATTAGGTTTAAGGAATATGCCTGCTACAATTTAATATGTAAAGAACCTTGGGATATATCACCCTAAATGCTAGCTCAAAGGGTGGGAGTGCCCAAGGCCTTATAAACACCACATTAGTTGTTCATACAACAAATGTGGGATTATATATCTCAACACACCCCGTCACACGAGAGCCATTGGGTTTGAAGAGTGGACAATGCACAGGCCCAACTACCTGTGCGAAGAAAGAAATTCCACAACAGAAAGTGGGGGCGGCGAGGTTTGAACCCGAGACACGAGGCTCCGATGCCATGTAAAGAACCTTGGGATACACTACCCCAAAAGCTAGCTCAAAGGGTGGGAGTGCCCAAGGCCTTATAAACACCACATTAGTTGTTCATAAACCAATGTGGGACTATATATCTCAACATAATAATACACAGATTCGTCTATATGTATTAAAATGTTAGAGAATAGTATAAATCATAAAAAAGTCCATCACCCAATACTTTTTAGTCTTTGTTTGGGAGTTGGTTTTAGGAGGGGAAGGGAAGGAAAGTGACGGTTTTAGTAAGCCCTTCCCTTGTTTGGGAGTTTAAAAATATGGCCAAGGAAATATTTTTACAAAATCCTCCAAAACCCTTCTTTGAAATTAAAGTTCATTTTGGGGGTTTGAGGGGAAAAATATTAAAAATTACTTATCTACCCTTAGCAATAAAATGTGAAAACCATATAAATATGAATCATTTTTAGATGAGACATTATTAGAAAAATCTCAAATACCGACAAAATGTATTGACGAAAAATATTTCATCAAAAATAGTAACGAAATTTTTGACGAAAATCATACTACGTCGAAAATATGGACGAAAAAACATTCCCAATGAAACTAAAGATGAAATAAGACACGGAACAAGATTTCGGCATAATCACTGACATAAATAATCTGGTCAAACCAATTTGCTACCTATTGTACATGGAATTCAGCATTCTTCGTGTATTTAATTTTCCCTTTTTTTTTGGTTTTTCAAAGGTTTGTGAACTGAAATGGTCTTATAATAACTGCTAGTTAGCATCTGGAGGAAATGACAACAGAGTATGCAACTGCAAACTATATCATCTATATGAACTGCCCCGTTGTGCTGTTTCTTTATTTTTGGCATTGGTAACTAATAATTTATTTTGAATGTTTGTAGTTGCTTGTTTGGAATCGACAATCTACCCAGCCCATCCTGAAGTACTGTGAGCGTAAAGCAGGTGATATAGCTATTGCATGGTCTCCTCATGTTCATGGACTTCTTGCATCTGGAGGAGGAACTGCAGATGTATTCATTTCTGGAATACAACCACAAACTCGCTCTTAAGCTGTGTGGACACTGGAGGTCAGGTATTCTCTCTGGTTTACCTTTTGATCTATTACAAAGCTGGTTATTAGGTGGCAGATTGAAAAGATTGAATTTTTTCTAGTTTTGGGTAATTCATGTAACTCATTCAAGGCATGAACGAACAACTAATTTCCTGGCCTAACCAAAGCCTACTCGATGTAAATGAGATGAATAAGATAGAGGTTTGCACGTATTATCCTTCTATTTTTATAAGGAGACTATTTCTTATATTCGAACACGTGACCTTTTGGTCATCAAGAGAAGCTTTAACTCTTCTTTAGATTCATTCTCGTAAGAATAATTCCAAATAGGGAAATAATAACAAAAAGGGTAAAGGATCAATAACTTAATACAACAACGGTGAACCTCCCAAGTTGAAGACTGATATGGTTCTCTATTAATGGAATCTTCATGGATCTTGTTGAAAGATAATAATCGACATTTTTCCTTGCAAATTTGCATTGCCGTTTTCCTTTTTCTCAAAGAAAGGGAAAGTTGGAGGGATGCTGCCAAGATTAAAATGGGCCAAGGTGTTCACGAGGGAAGTTCTTTTGTTTCTTGCATAAATTGGCTCCTACATTTTCAATTGTGGGATCCTGGAGGAGATCATCAACATGCACTGCAAATAAGTTGGCCCTTGCATTTCAAGCAATGGGACCCTAGCATAAGATTCTTGATGGCTAAACCTCACCTTGAGGGCAAGATGAGTGTTTTAGGGGGAGTATTAATAGGAATATACATGTAAGTGAATGTAAGGTGGGTTGTAGAGGATTATGTACTACCAATGAGGTGGCATAACTAACTTTAGAATATTATGGAGGGTAGGCTTAGTGTAAGATGGGGAAGGTGAAGGGTGTGAAGGGGAATAGATTGGAACTTGGGCTGGGAAACCAGATTGGGAGAGAACCGGAGCACTCTCTAATTTCTCTAGAAATTGGTTTTTCTTATATTTTTTCCTTTCTTCTTCCATTTCTGTCAAATTGTCTCTGTATTTGTATTTTCCGTTGCTGAAATATAATAGAAAATCAAGTTCTCTTGGCCAATTACTTGGTGTTTTGTTGCGTTTTACTCTGATAATTTGTTGGATCCTAACATATTCATTCTTTACATATGGCAGGTTTGCAGTCTCGTATGGTCTAAAAATGTTAATGAACTAGCAAGATGTAAGAACTCGCACCGCTAATTAAGGTAATTAAAGACTTAATTGTGATAATTAGGAAATAGTTCCATAATTGACCCTAATAATTATTATGAGGCTTTAATAATTATAATTAGTGGGTAAGGATGCTGAAAGTCGCTTTTCGCAAGAAAAGTGCAGATACTGGTTCTACTAGTCGATATAAATGCGTATCGAAAAAGTATCCTGAAAAATTATAACAAGTGCATGATAATTACTAAAATATTATGTAGGACTTGTAAAACAAGTTTCAAGTCAAAATAATGAGATCTGATGCCAGAACTGATACTGGCTATCGAAAAGCGCGTACCGAAAAGTTGCTTAGAAAAATAAAATAAAAATATGATAATTCTTGTAAAATTGAGTACGTTAAGAATCTTGAGTTTGTGATTAAAATGCTAAGCATGGAAATTAAAGCTAATACTGTGTGTTAGTGACTTAACCGGCTATATATATCCTCATTAAGGGCACAAAGCCCTAGAAAACAGAATTATTGCGTGGAGGGTGGCTGACCAGATTTTCCTAACACTATTTAATGGCTTCTTCATCTTGTTCTTGAGCTTTGAGGCCATTTTCTTCACATTTCCTCCTTGTAAACACTTGAGAGCAACCTTGTGAGGGTGGGAGTGGATCATTGCTGCACCTCCAGCCACTGTTGGTTGAGGAGTGAGCTGAGTTTCTTGGTTTTGAGGGAAAGAGCCTTTGTGTTCTTGTTGTGTGGCTTCAAGGAGCCACCTTTGGTGAGAAAGACCCCTACTTGGATTACCATTTTCGTTTCTGGGAGAAGTCAGAACCTTGGAGTGGTATTGTGAGCTCCAAGAGCACCTTTTGTTGCCTGGTTGGGCTTTGGGTGAGTTACCTAACCTTTGATCTTGAGTTTTTATTGCTTAAAGGTGAAGTCTTTGCATGTAAATGGGTTAAGTAAGTAACCAACTGGTATGTTAACCTAAGAGGGTATAAAAATACATGTTTTAACGGATTGAAGTGTTAAGAACCTTGAATGGATATCTTCACGAAATGCAGAAACTGCATTCTGTCATGAAATATCCAGATAAACAGATATCCGGATATTGGATATCCGGATATGGTATCCGCATATTGGATATCCGGATATGGAGATCTGGATATCCGGATATTGTATATCCGGATATGGTCAGTGAGATATTCGAATATTGCATATCCGGATATGTACCCGAGGAATATCCGGATATTCTGGAATTTCGAAGAATAGTAGCTTTACTGTGTATACAGTATGCTATTGGGGGTTTGTGGACCCTAGATTAAGGAATTTGGACTTTTGTAATTAATGAACTAAGTCAGAATCAAGTGATTAAGGGCTTATGGCTTTGTATGGAGTCTTAAGACGTAAAACGTAAAGGAAAGACGTTGTCTTTAAGTTGTATGCTTGAGGTGCATAATTATTGATATAGTGTTGGTCCATAACAGATTGTGATTCTGCTGTGTTTGGACTTTGAGCTGTGGACTCTTGGCTTTGGGTGTTAGCTTGCAAGGTAAGCTTTCGTGTCCTCAGTTTAGCCATGTTGTGGTTCCACCATGTCCCATGGGGGTATGATTTTATGCATGTTGTTTTACATGCTTTTGGATATATGAAATGTTGATTGAACTTTACATGTAATGGCTTTTAATATGCATGTGTTGTTCCATCTTGACGGTAAGCCTGGGTATGTGGCGTCATACAATACGGTGATCTGGGGTGGATGCAAGTGGCGTCTTGCACTATATGTAGGAGATAGACGTATTCCTGCATTTCTCTAGCCAGTAGAATAGTATTTACACACATGACATGATTACCTGCTGCATTACATTGTTTTAGAACTGATGATGATGAACTGCTTTTAAACTTATATTGCACATGTAAGTGAGCTTGGGGGGAAGATCCTTGAGGACCCCTTGTCTTACTGAGATTTCTTGTTCAGAGATCTCACCCCACGTTTGGGGAATGCTTATTTCAGGTTCAGGTAGTATGCGGGCTGATGTCTCTGGTGGCAAGAGGCCAGAGCATGATTGATGATTATTCTTATGACTGCCTTGATGATAGCATGACTGGATTGGATGCTGTTTATGTTTTCCGCACCTTTATTATTATGATGTTGATGTTGAGACTGATGTTGGGCTTTGTTGCCTTATTTGTGTGAGCATGGGGTTTGTCCATGTCACTTTATGTTAGTACTCTGAGCTGAGTTGTATAATCCGATAGTTGGTCCGGTCTACGTGTTGTAGTTCCGTGACTAGAGACTTATACTTATGTTATTTATTTAATGAGGTATTTCAGTTAGCTATTTTATTGCAATTACATACAGGCAATGTTTTTATAATTGATTAATAAGCAAGTTGGTAATGATAATGGCATCATAATTGAAAAGAAAAAGATATTCCGCATTTTTAATTAAGCGCAGCTTAATACGATAGTATGATAACATTACCGGATATATACGAGGTGTTACACAAGCACTCATTGCTACTCCCAGAACTAGATAATAGTTTGGAGATACCCCAGCATGTCAAAGTCAAAGTACACATATTATCTTCTGTGATAATGTAGACATTATTTATAGAGTTTTATAAGAGTTATGTTGTAGGAAAAGTGATTGTGCTATGTTATAGAGATTCGTTTTGCGTGCCGAAGTTTTTTTTTTTGCTGCGGGCCCCACAAAATGTTGTGTGTGTAGGAAATTTTTT
Source organism: Gastrolobium villosum (assembly GCA_032173675.1). Lineage (NCBI taxonomy): Eukaryota > Viridiplantae > Streptophyta > Magnoliopsida > Fabales > Fabaceae > Gastrolobium > Gastrolobium villosum. The sequence continues at coordinate 150,573 of JAVKPL010001470.1, read as the reverse complement.
GTGGTCATGTTAAATGATAGATAATAAATCCTTATTTATATTTAATTAATTTTGACATTTTTGACCTTTTATTTTTTTTCCTTTATGCAGCTAGCGACTCTTAGAGGCCATACTGATAGACTTATTTTTTACCTTGCCATCTCTCCTGATGGGAAGTATTTGGTTGTCCTTTCATCTATTCCTCTTCCTATATGATGCGTAGCTGAATATGAACAAGATTTTTAATTTTCTTTACTGCATCATTTTTCTGGTTGTGTCAGTCTGATCACTCTTCTAGTTTTCTCAGACTATTGTTACTGGAGCTGGCGATGAAACTCTTAGGTTTTGGGATGTATTCCCTTGCCGGAAATAACAGGTAATTATTTGTTAAAAGATAGAGAGAAAAAAATTGTGTACTGTTCACAGGCCCTTCTACTTGGTTGACCATGGTTTGATGATTTGAGTTTCATTCATCCCCAACTACATGGCTTTTCAGTTAAATATAAATGAAGATGCATGAAATTCCCCTTAATATATTGTTCTTAAAAGAGCTGCTGGTTGCAGCATCATCATCTTCTATTTTCTTTTTCTTTGATTAGGATTTTTAATTGCTTTGCATTCTCAGTGGATATGGCTAGTGCAACATTCATTAATCTTATGTGAAGATACAGTATATTTAGAAATGACTATCATCATCTGATTCATCTTACAATTTGTATGTTCAAGATTGTTATATGGTTGTTATAACACCTCGTAAGATTAAATGTGAATTTATTTGATAGAATGTGAGTTAGAATGGAAGGATTAGTGAAAATCAGAGAATTATGGCCAAAATGGGCAAAAAGGGCAAAATGGTAATTTGCCAAGAACGTAAACCGAGGCATGAAAAATGGAGTTAGAGATTTAATATGACAAAAATAATGCTGGAAATGGAATCAGGACGGAAAATTGAGTGAATAGGCAAAACTGTGAAAAAGTGATGAATAGTGATTTTTTTAAGTGAAAGATACTGTGGTATGAGTGTACCGATAAGTGTGAAATTTTTATCAATATTTTGAGGAAATAAAAATATGACATGGACTGGAAAAATACATAGATTAAGAATGTGTGATCAGAATTTTTATCGGGATTAAAGTTAAAACGCGTGTGGGACCCGCGGGTGGTTTAAGTGACTTGAAAGTCACAAATGCACAGCATTCTCTCCCCTCCCTCTCTTCTCTTCTCCCGTGAAGATGCAGCCTCCATGGCCAAAATGCACCAAAACCTCTTTTCTTTGTAACTTTCTCATTCCTCAACCAAATCAAGTGATCTTTGGCATGAAATGTGATGCAAACAACCTTCTTGATCCATTGGTAACACTTAGAAACCTTGAAACCACCTCCATTGCTGCGTTTTGGACAAACTCAGATCCGACCCCTTAGATGTTCTTGGAGTTTTTGGAGTTTTTGGATCTCTTTTGGATTGATGGAGCCTTGGTGGTGTTCATACACTAGATGGTGAGTATATTTGTGGTACTTTTGTGGTTGATTTTGTAGATTTAGAAATTATGCTTTGAATCTTTAATCTTAGATGTGTGATGATAGAGAGCCCAAATGGAAAAATGCTATTAGATGAAAATGCCTTAGAATGATGCATGAAAGCTAGAAATGCTATGATAAATTTTGGTGAAAAAGTTGGATTTTAACTTAGTAAAATTTGTGGAGATTTCATGAAAATTGGTATGTGGTGTAATTGAATAATTGAATGATGGACCATTGGTATAGGTTGATAATGTGATTATATGATTAGTATGAGTGTTAAAATGAATTGAAAAGCCTTGGGGCATACCTTTTTGAGGAATCCGAATTATGATGAAAAGTGAGGAAAAATGGTATAAAATGATGTAGTGGAAGTTGAATGATTGAAAATGATGTTTAATTGGATGATGGTATAGTGTGGTAAAGTGGAATGAAAAGAAAGGATGTGTGATTCATGGTGTAATTGGTAAATTAACCTATAAAAGAGATTGAAGTAAAATGGTATGGACAAATAGCCTTTGGCCTAGGTGATTTAAACGATGATTAATTGTGTAAATGAATGGTTTACATTGGAATTGCATTGATAATCATGTTGTGGATTATCTAGGTTGCCTCTTTTGGACGCTTTGGAAGCGGGTAAGCTTGGAGCTTACGTTTGGAGCATGGGCTCGGTGTTGAGGTAACCTTTGGAACTGGGGTTTAGCCCTTGTGTGCTCCACCACACCTAGTGGATGGTTGTGGTTGGATTATGTGATTATGGCATTGTGTGATTGTGTGCTTGTATGCATATTGCTTGGATTTTGTGAAAAATTGTTTGGTCACTGGCCAGTTGACGTGTGTTGGGTTTAGACATCCGCTGGATCATTTCGTGACGGAGTGCCAGTTGGACTGCCATGGGGTCGACTCTGGGAGCGACTCCAGGATGAGCCAAACGGGGGACATCCGCCGGATAGGTCTCTTGAGGAGTTCCGGTTGGGTTGGCCATGGAGTTTTCTCAACCATGGGAGAAGCTCTAGGATTGTCTCGGGAGTTATATGATGGAGCCTTGAACATGAATCCATGCGTGGATGTTCTTGGGTTGTCTCCAGTTGGTTGGTGATATTGTATTGCTTGCATATTATATGATGTTATATTTGCACATTGAGTGAGCCATGGGGTGGAGAAACCTCCAGGGCCCTTGGTTTACTGAGATATATTTATATATCTCACCCCGTGTTTTGGGGCATCATTTCAGGTCAGGTTGAGCCTGGAAGAGTGGAGCATGAGGTGCTTATTGGAGGCACCATGTGATGAGCATTGGATTGGGACATGCATGCACATGTTTAATGCTTTAGACTTAGATCATGAACTTGTGCATATTGAAAATGCCATGCTTGTATGTTCATGACTACTTGTTAAGTCTTTCAAATTGATGTATATGTATGATTTAGAATCTATTGTATATTTGAGTGAGCATGGGACTTGTCCATTGCCACATTCATTGTATTAGAAGCCTTGGTGAATATGTTGTAAAATGGACCATATTTGATGTAAAATGGCCATTAGGTTAAAGACTTTGTATATGATACATAATGGAATGAAAATGCATGTTTGAAGGGCCTAGAGCTTAAATTAGAGTATGTTTAAGTGTTGTGTGGAGTACTAAGATGTTAGGGATGGATTACACAACCCTTCTTGGGCTTAAAATGCTGTAATCTGTCACTTTTGCTGCATAGTAATCGATTACCCAAGCATGGTAATCGATTACCATGCAACAGGGGACGAAAATTAGCTACTGTCTTCACTGGTAATCGATTACTGAGCTTTGGTAATCGATTACCATGTGAGGTAATCGATTACCCAAAGTTGGTAATCGATTACCAGAACAGAGGAGGTCAAAATTTGGCTACTGCCTCATTTTTGACAGGTGGTAATCGATTACCACCCACTGGTAATCGATTACCACAGTGAAAATTTTGAAAATTCATGTTTTTCTGGACTAAAAGAAAGGGGATTAACTTGGTGGGTAGAACTCCAAATGGTACGTGGTTTGAAACCACGCGTAGCTTGAGTAAAGGGCTAGAACTTGGTAAGAAATGAAAATAAGTTGATGGGTTTAAATGAGTTGAATAAAAAGAAAGATTAGTGAGGTTGTTAAGATTGAATGCTTCCGCGTATTGCATTTACAATTATAGTGTTGTTTTAATTGATTACGGAAAAAGGCTATGGTTATGTAAAGGAATATGATAAAAGAAAAAAAGTTGCCCGTAATTTAATTAACCCAATTACTGTGATTGTAACTGCGCTTAATATCATAATCAATGTTAACAATACCGGTACGTAACGGGCTGTTACATTTTATGGTATCAGAGCAGTTTCTTTAGGGAACTCTGATTATTGTGTAATTGAGGTGAGTGCTGTATAGTTGTACGTAGACTCTTATTGACTGCTACACATGTGATTCCTTAGTTTGGGCCTGATCAACCCATTTCTTCGTGTTCAATGTGTGGTCAGTATAAGATGCCTTCGTGACAACCCTGGAGCACTAATGCCAGTCCTTAGGCTGAGGTCGTGGGTGCAGTGTTGACTGCTCCACGGAAAGATATGTTAGTAAGTGAATTTGGTATAATTGAGGACTTAGTGAGAATAAATTGTGATACTGTCATTGAGGACTAAGTGAGAATTAAATTGAGATAAGAGGTTTAACCATTTTGGGTAGAATGCTACTATAGTTGAATGTGTGGTTTTATGGTGAGTAAGTATGATTGAATTGAGTTGATATTGATATGGTGATGTTGGTAGTCTTCCTAAATGTATGGGGAGTCAGAACAATTGAGTATATGTGAGAATTAGTGGTATATCTTTGACATGGTGGGGAATTGGAACCCCGATGAAATTGTAAAAATTTGAAAATGAGTGTTATGTGTTATATTGGATACCTTAGGGTAAAGTATAAGGTTATAAGACCTTGATGAGGGCATACACTTGGATGACTTAAGATGCTTGGAGGTAGAAATAAATTGAAAATTTCAAATTTGGATTGAGGATTGTGAGTAACTTAAAAGAACTATGGAAATGATGTGTGGGATAATTCAATGTTTAAAATGGGACTTTGGTCCATGATGATTAATGCTGGTTAGATGTAAGTGAAGATATCATATGTATAAAAAGTAAAATATAAGAAGTTGAGGAAATTGCCATGTATGGCATTGGATGAATTTGATTGAAAGTATGAGAGTCCATAAGTTAAGGATGGTTGGACTTAACAAATGTGAGGTGATAAAAAAACATAACTGAGTGCAGTGTATTAATTATACTAAGATGTTTCCATAATGTTGTGGAGCATTGAAATTTGAGGATGTGGCTTAACTATATGGGGATAGTAATCCTGTGATGGCTAAGTGTTGTATGTAAATATGCATATGTATATACATTTGTTTGTTGTGAAGGCCGGGGTGCCTAAATGTATATTTGTGTTGTTTTGAGTTAGTAAACTCTATGGAAAAAGAAAAAAAAATTATTTTTGGTAAAAGAGTAATGATGAAAGTGAAATTCCCTATGATGGGAAATGTTGGAAGAGATTGTCTCTTTGGAGTGTCATTGGATGCTCAATGTGGTATGGGATTCATGATGGAGTCCCGGTGTGCAAGTTATACCATGGCACACATGTTGGTAATAATGTGACGATTAATATTGTCCTGGGTTTCCCTTGTGGATTGAATCCTAAGAGGTGTTGCTCTTGGAAGTCCCAGGCGAGCACCGCTCGAAATTGAAATTTATCTGGTGGTCCTGATGCACTGAATGCATGGACGGTTAAATGAGGGCACTCTTGGTGTCATGGTGAAATATTGAGATGAAAAGTGAAGTTATTCTACTGAAGTGGATCTTCTACAGTGTGAGCATAGTTTCTATAAGTCATGATGGACAATGGATTAAGACTGTACCGAACATGGGTACTGTTATGAATGGGAAATTTTGAGTCAAGATATGAGAAATATGTTGGAATCTTGTGGTGATGATTGTGCTATGGACTAAAATTAATGACAAGTCAAGTGAAATGAGTAGATTGTTGAGAAAAGAATCATATTGGAAAGTTATAGTGAATGGTGCAATAGTAGGATATAGCTAGTATACCATTATGTACCTATATAAGACTCTGTTTGCCGTTATATACGGATTTGATGTGAATGTGTTTATCCTTGTGTGGCTTATATGCCCGGATTATGTGGCCATCTCCGTATGGATTATGTTCCCGGAGATTATTATTATCTTGTATAAGTAATGTAGTGTGAGGTAGAACCTTGTGTTAGTGGGACTGTTAGTACAGCCGTTGGCATGTTACCTCTTCTTGCGTGAATTATAAGGACAGATTCTCTGATTGGTGGGGCATTGCACCTGGGGCCCTTAGGACAGCAAGAGCTCGAGGGGTTAAACCTAAGGATGTTCTTACCCATTGCATTAGAGGATTGTATCTTGTGAGGAACGCAAGAGGTGAATTTTGGATAACTGTGAGTGAACAGTAATATGCCTAATATGATGAAATGTGTGAGATGCCATGAGATGGCAGTTGAATTATGAAATAGAGCACTCGGAGATGTGCATGGGTGTATACCAAGTGTGGGAGTGTGAATTATGGTTTTACGGAAGTGTGAAATGAATTGTTGGATTATCACCCTATGTGAGGGAATGAAAAAAAAAATTTGATTTGTATTGATGGATTAAGTCAAAGTCTTCTGGGAAGGCTTGTGATGGTGAGATGTTAAGCTAAGTTGGTGGCCAAAGTGGCCAATGATTGTAATAAGTGATTAATTGTGATGTAGTCAAGTAAGAAAGTGTGGTACTGATTGTTAAATAGAATGGTATTTGGTGAAATAAAAGGTTGATGTCTTTACCCTGGTGGTAGAGTTACTGATGGAGTTGTAGAGATGCAATTATAAGCGAGAGATGTGTTGAAAACACACAATGTGGATGTTGTTCTTGGCTATGTACCAAGACATACGATGGAGTGTGCTAGTAGTACTTTGAATAGTCCGAGAGACTTGTGTAACAACTGATATGAAATTATGAAAGTAATGATAATGATGGAATTAGTCCTTGTCGCATGATAACTAGGCGTTGAAAATCCCTATGTGATGGGACAGATATGAGAGAGAGATGATATGTGACCTTGGAGCGGTACATACTGGTTGAATGAAATGATAATGAAGGTGAGGTGTATAGGATTAAATACATGTGGAATTGATAATATGAGTATGGAATGGTAATTAAAGAAAAGTTGTTAGTAGAAATCGTAGGCAAGTTGCCTCTAATGTGAGAAATCAATGATGAGTTCTGTTTCAAGTTTGGGATGATTAGTCGAAATTGTAAGTATGATCCAGTGTAAGAAATTAATGAGTAAATCCATGGATGAAGGCCTTGAATTAGCCGATGTAGGGTATAAATTGTAATGTGTGGTCCATTGGGTACCAGTGAAATGTATTGAGGAAGTGATCCGCCGTTGTGTTTTGGCGAAAATTGGTAAACCTGTAGGGTTGGATTTGAAGGTTGAGCACAGGGATGGTGCTTGTTAAAGATAAAATACTAAGATGAAATTGATCGTTGTAGGTCAAAAAACATGAGAAAAGGAAAGTGTGTATATATGAGTTGTGGCTAAATGCCAAAAATGGGAATTGCCCCTCAGAAAATAAAAGTATGGTGAGCGTGAATTAGATGACTACCCGGTGAATTGCACTGAGAGGCTGTGAGATTCCATAATAGTGTTTGATGTGGAATAAGAAATGTGGAACAATTGATGACGAGAGTTATTACTCCATAGAGATAAAAATCAAAGAAGGATAATTGTGGCTGTAGTGTGTCGGAAAGTAATAGTTGCCTGTGTGGCACAGATTGAACAGAATATGGTATGATCTTATAGGTATCTTGGTTGATATGTTAATTTGGTAGGAAAACCTGTCAAGAGAAATTATGGGCTATATGTGCTAGGTAGCCGGACTTGTGAGATGAAACTGAAAAGAAATTAAAAGAAATTGGCTTTGTAAAGCAGAGAAAGTGCACAACTGTGTGGTGCGCTCCGGTTGTTCACATGTGGTGTCACCGGTTGAGATTGGAATTGGGATGGACTTGAGGTCTCCCATTGGGCCTTTGAAAGGCAAGGTCATTGTGAAATGGGGCTGAAAAGCCAAAAGATAGAAATGTAAACAATTATTTTGGTGTCCGCGCACTGATGGAGCTTCTTGGGTACGGGGGACTGAGATTCTCTGACTGTATCCCGAGTTAGCGTATGTGCATAGTTGATTTTGCGGACAAAATTCCTAAAAGGTGGGGTGAATATAACACCTCGTAAGATTAAATGTGAATTTATTTGATAGAATGTGAGTTAGAATGGAAGGATTAGTGAAAATCAGAGAATTATGGCCAAAATGGGCAAAAAGGGCAAAATGGTAATTTGCCAAGAACGTAAACCGAGGCATGAAAAATGGAGTTAGAGATTTAATATGACAAAAATAATGCTGGAAATGGAATCAGGACGGAAAATTGAGTGAATAGGCAAAACTGTGAAAAAGTGATGAATAGTGATTTTTTTAAGTGAAAGATACTGTGGTATGAGTGTACCGATAAGTGTGAAATTTTTATCAATATTTTGAGGAAATAAAAATATGACATGGACTGGAAAAATACATAGATTAAGAATGTGTGATCAGAATTTTTATCGGGATTAAAGTTAAAACGCGACCCGCGGGTGGTTTAAGTGACTTGAAAGTCACAAATGCACAGCATTCTCTCCCCTCCCTCTCTTCTCTTCTCCCGTGAAGATGCAACCTCCATGGCCAAAATGCACCAAAACCTCTTTTCTTTGTAACTTTCTCATTCCTCAACCAAATCAAGTGATCTTTGGCTTGAAATGTGATGCAAACAACCTTCTAGATCCATTGGTAACACTTAGAAACCTTGAAACCATCTCCATTGCTGCGTTTTGGACAAACTCAGATCCGACCCCTTTGATGTTCTTGGAGTTTTGGGAGTTTTTGGATCTCTTTTGGATTGATGGAGCCTTGGTGGTGTTCATACACTAGATGGTGAGTATATTTGTGGTACTTTTGTGGTTGATTTTGTAGATCTAGAAATTATGCTTTGAATCTTTAATCTTAGATGTGTGATGATAGAGAGCTCAAATGGAAAAATGCTATTAGATGAAAATGCCTTAGAATGATGCATGAAAGCTAGAAATGCTATGATAAATTTTGGTGAAAAAGTTGGATTTTAACTTAGTAAAATTTGTGGAGATTTCATGAAAATTGGTATGTGGTGTAATTGAATAATTGAATGATGGACCATTGGTATAGGTTGATAATGTGATTATATGATTAGTATGAGTGTTAAAATGAATTGAAAAGCCTTGGGGCATACCTTTTTGAGGAATCCGAATTATGATGAAAAGTGAGGAAAAATGGTATAAAATGATGTAGTGGAAGTTGAATGATTGAAAATGATGTTTAATTGGATGATGGTATAGTGTGGTAAAGTGGAATGAGAAGAAAGGATGTGTGATTCATGGTGTAATTGGTAAATTAACCTATAAAAGAGATTGAAGTAAAATGGTATGGACAAATAGCCTTTGGCCTATGTGATTTAAATGATGATTAATTATGTAAATGAATGGTTTACATTGGAATTGCATTGATAATCATGTTGTGGATTATCTAGGTTGCCTCTTTTGGACGCTTTGGAAGCGGGTAAGCTTGGGGCTTACGTTTGGAGCATGGGCTCGGTGTTGAGGTAACCTTTGGAACTGGGGTTTAGCCCTTGTGTGCTCCACCACACCTAGTGGATGGTTGTGGTTGGATTATGTGATTATGGCATTGTGTGACTGTGTGCTTGTATGCATATTGCTTGGATTTTGTGAAAAATTGTTTGGTCACTGGCCAGTTGACGTGTGTTGGGTTTGGACATCCGCTGGATCATTTCGTGACGGAGTGCCAGTTGGACTGCCATGGGGTCGACTCTGGGAGCGACTCCAGGATGAGCCAAACGGGGGACATCCGCCGGATAGGTCTCTTGAGGAGTTCCGGTTGGGTTGGCCATGGAGTTTTCTCAACCATGGGAGAAGCTCTAGGATTGTCTCGGGAGTTATATGATGGAGCCTTGAACATGAATCCATGCGTGGATGTTCTTGGGTTGTCTCCAGTTGGTTGGTGATATTGTATTGCTTGCATATTATATGATGTTATATTTGCACATTGAGTGAGCCATGGGGTGGAGAAACCTCCAGGGCCCTTGGTTTACTGAGATATATTTATATATCTCACCCCGTGTTTTGGGGCATCATTTCAGGTCAGGTTGAGCCTGGAAGAGTGGAGCATGAGGTGCTTATTGGAGGCACCATGTGATGAGCATTGGATTGGGACATGCATGCACATGTTTAATGCTTTAGACTTAGATCATGAACTTGTGCATATTGAAAATGCCATGCTTGTATGTTCATGACTACTTGTTAAGTCTTTCAAATTGATGTATATGTATGATTTAGAATCTATTGTATATTTGAGTGAGCATGGGACTTGTCCATTGCCACATTCATTGTATTAGAAGCCTTGGTGAATATGTTGTAAAATGGACCATATTTGATGTAAAATGGCCATTAGGTTAAAGACTTTGTATATGATACATAATGGAATGAAAATGCATGTTTGAAGGGCCTAGAGCTTAAATTAGAGTATGTTTAAGTGTTGTGTGGAGTACTAAGATGTTAGGGATGGATTACACAACCCTTCTTTGGCTTAAAATGCTGTAATCTGTCACTTTTGCTGCATAGTAATCGATTACCCAAGCATGGTAATCGATTACCATGCAACAGGGGACGAAAATTGGCTACTGTCTTCACTGGTAATCGATTACTGAGCTTTGGTAATCGATTACCATGTGAGGTAATCGATTACCCAAAGTTGGTAATCGATTACCAGAACAGAGGAGGTCAAAATTTGGCTACTGCCTCATTTTTGACAGGTGGTAATCGATTACCACCCACTGGTAATCGATTACCACAGTGAATTTTGAAAATTCATGTTTTTCCGGACTAAAAGAAAGGGGATTAACTTGGTGGGTAGAACTCCAAATGGTACGTGGTTTGAAACCACGCGTAGCTTGAGTAAAGGGCTAGAACTTGGTAAGAAACGAAAATAAGTTGATGGGTTTAAATGAGTTGAATAAAAAGAAAGATTAGTGAGGTTGTTAAGATTGAATGCTTCCGCGTATTGCATTTACAATTATAGTGTTGTTTTAATTGATTACGGAAAAAGGCTATGGTTATGTAAAGGAATATGATAAAAGAAAAAAAGTTGCCCGTAATTTAATTAACCCAATTACTGTGATTGTAACTGCGCTTAATATCATAATCAATGTTAACAATACCGGTACGTAACGGGCTGTTACAGTTGTGACTATTGATGCAAGATTTTGAGACTAAAATTAGAGCATCATCTCTTGGAAGAACTATTATAAGATGACTCCATTACATCTTTGACTCTAGTCATGTGGCATGATTCACATTATATCTTATGGATAAAATTACAGAGAGACATCTCTTACATATAATGAAATAGCCTCTTAATTCGGTGTTAATTGTAAGTGTAAGTTTGGTGTCTCTTAAAAGTAGTGCAAAAATTTCATAGATAAATTTTATATGAATAACTCGTGTGAGTTTTTCACACTCAATGGGATACGAAATTGCCTTGAATCAAAATGAATCATTTTTCTTACAATACTGTTACTCTTAGTCTCTTAAAGCTTAGTTGAGTTTACGAAGTTAAAATAAAATATTAAGTCTGTATGTAATGTTAAAAACTTCAAATCCATAAGGAACACAAAGCATACACTGTGGGCGATCATGCCATAGTACAGTTCCATTAAATACCTCCATTAATGAGTACAGTAGAGAGGGAATGAATTGCAGAACTAAATACCTCCATTAAAAAATGATTTTCCTGCATATCCATCCTAAAATTGAGAATTCAAAAATCTTAGTAAAATAACAAATCATGCTGTGTTTGTATGGTTTTGTCGTAATTAAAATTGAGTTTAAATGAAGTGAATTTTTTTAAGTTTTTGAGTAAAACTGATTATATATATTTGGTTGTTGGGTCAGTTAATTTTTTTAAAACTTCAAAAGATATTTATTATACAATCCAATTAAAAATATTTTTTTTCAAATCCACTTTTGAATTATTTTTTTTAAAATACAAATTAATTTTTTCCACATCAATTATTTCAAAATCAATTTTACTAAAACATCGAATAAATAGATCCTAAATCTTAGAAAACATAATTTAAAAACTCAAAATAATCTAACAGATTAATAAGTTCGGCAACAAACAAAAATTTAGCATTGATTCTTGTGTAGACTGTTTCGGACATAGAAGATAGAAGCCAAGATAAGAGCAGTTGATCTTGTTGTATATCTATGGATCTTGAGATTTCTTGATCAACAGTGATGTTTTTTTCCATTGATTCTTTTTCTTTTTCTGTAGTTGTTGATGAGCTTTCTTTTACTGTAGGTTTCGTTGGAAGTTCCCCAGCAATGAAGCGATCAAGATTATAGCCTCTGATGGTGGCAAGACCCTGTTGTTTCCAGGGCAAAAAGTTGTCTTCATCAAGTTTGAATGAGACTGGGTTGGAGAAGGACTGAACAGAGATTTGTGCGCGTGATTTGTCCACGGATCTTTTAGCTCTTTGATACCATGTGAGAAATAAAGAAAGAAACATAAAGTACTTGAAAGAAAATGTAACTGAATAATTCTTTTGTGTATTGAAAAATATGTAAAGTGAGTATTACAATAGACTCAAGATCCATATATATGTACAGACAATTGATGGGCCTATTCTTCTCAAAGGGTCTTATTCTATTCAATGGGCCTTGGGCCTTATATGGCTATTAATAATTAACCCACCAACGGTATTGAATTAAATGCTATATATATGTAATAACAACCAATGAAGTTCAAAACAGAAAGACTAAGTAACTAACAATCAAGAAAGGTTTCTTCTCTTTTTAACACATCAAGTTTCCCGCAAAATTTTGAATTGGCTATTGTCCTTGTTCTTGGTTCCTCGTATCTAAGAAGAAAAGAAAGGTAAGTCAACATCTTCTTTATGCCTCTTCTCTTTCTTTGTTTGCATTTTCACAGACCCTGTCCTGTCCCTTCTTCCTATGTCCTTGATGTTGAAGCCAGGACCCATAAAGATGTATGATTTTTAACATACCCATGTGGGTAAATGATTGGCGTTGAGATGTTACTAATTGGGTTTTTTTATTAATGGTATCTATGATTAGATACTCTGGCAATGGCTGTGGTGAAGGATCATGACATTGATGAAATTGGAAACGAGTTTCCAATAGGAATGCGTCTTCTTGCTATTGATGATGACCCATTGAGCCTCTTCGTTTTGAAGACTTTTCTCAGACAGTGTCAATATGATGGTATATATGTTACTTGTTTTCTTTTTTATTTTCTTGAAAATGTTGATGATATGGTTTTCGATAATGACAGAACTACACACTATCATAGATATAAATAACTGGGTGGTCGAGGCCTTTTAATCTTTACAACTGTAGGTTGAATCGAGGGTGTCGAAGCAGAAGCAACAAAAGGTTCTATCTCCCATGGTGAAACCCTATCATGTCTTGTAACAGCTACAGCTTCATCCCATTGAACCTGGAAAAAAAATGAATTAACATATGATAACAGAAAATAAAATGATTAAGTTCGAAGAGGACAAAAAAATTATGTGGATATCATACCGTTACTGTAACAGCCCGTGTTAACCCAGATTCTTAACATACTATTGTATTAAGCCACGCTTAATTAAAATGCGAAATAACTTTTTCTTTAATTCAATTATGACGTCATTAAACTTAACCAACTTGATTACTTAATCAATTTCATAAAATACTGCCTGTATGTAAATTGCAAGACAACTAACAGGAATACCTCATAAATAAATAATAGGTGAGTATCTAAAACCACAGAACTACAACACGTAGCCTGGGTCAAAATCCTGATACTTTAATTACAACATCAATTAAAAAGACAAAAGCAAAGCCATGTGGCATGGACAAACCCCATGCTCACCAAATAAGGCAACAATGCCCAATAACAGTCTCAACATAAGCTTAACAGAAAACATAACGACAGTCAAATACTCAGCAATCAACAACCAGCAGGTCAGCATATCATAAATATCAACTCAGCTCTGGCCTCCTGCCACCTGAGCCCTCAACATTACCTGTTCCTGAAATAAGCGTCCCCAAACGTGGGGTGAGATCTCTAAACAAGAAATCTCAGTAAGACAGGGGGTCCTCAAGGATCTTCCACCCCAAGCTCACTTACATGTGTAATATAAGTTCAAAAACAGTATTTACAATATAAGTTCCAAAACTATGCGATGCAGCAATTAATCATGCCATGTGTGTTTATCAAATCTACTGGCCAGAGAAATGTAGGAATACGTCTATACCTACATGAGTACAAGGAACACCGCTTGCACCTCACCCACAGCCTCACCATCTTGTATGTACTACATACTCAGGCTTACCGTATAGGTGGACACCACATGCATCTCATAAAAGCACATTGCATATAAATAGCTCAACAGCATTTCCAAAACATTAAAGCATGTAACACAGCATGCATAGACCCATCCCCATGGGACATGGTGGAACAACAAAATGGCTAAACCGAGGACACGAAAGCTTACCTTGCAAGCTAGCTATCCAATCCAAGAGTTCAACCACTCTAACGTCCAAAAACAGCAGTATCACAATCTGATATGGACCAATAACACATCAATATTTATGCATCACAAGCATACAACTTTAAAGACTACGCCTTTCCTTTACGTTTTACGTCTTAAGGCTTCCAACAAAGCCATAAGCCCTTAATCATGTGATTCTGACTTAGTTCATTAATTACAGAAGTTCAACTTCCTTAATCTAGGGTCCACAAACCCCCAATAGTTTACTGTTCATACAGCACAACTACTGTTCTGCGCAAACCCAGGATATCCGGATATCACAGGGAACATATCCGGATATGCCATATCCGGATATCACACTGGACATATCCGGATATACCATATCCGGATACCCAGTTCCCACATCCGAATATGGATATCTGGATACCATATCCGGATATGCATATCCGGATACCATATCCGGATACTGATATCCGGATATCTATTCGACAAATATCCGGATATCTCACGACAGAATTCAGTTTCTGCATTTCGTGAATATCCAACCCAAAGATTCAACTTTTAACACATGTACACGTTAAAGCATGCATCTTTAATCTATTTTAGGTTCATACTCATTATACCTTCTTGTTTATTCATTAAACATGGCCAAGACATCAACTTTAAGCATTAAAACTTAAGATCAAAGGTGAGGAAACTTACCAAAGCTCAAAACAGAGCAACAATGGCTCTTGGAGCTCTCCCAAGACACTTCAAACTCAGCCTAAGTAGGAGCACGAAAATGACACCACAAAGATGGGTTCTTACACCACAAGATGGCTCCTTGGCACCACCAATGCCAAGCCAAAGGTTCAAGTCACTCAAACAAACCAACTCAGCCCACCAACCTCACACACAGCAGCTGAAACACAGCCAAGAACACTCATCTCACTCCCACAAGGATGCTCACAAGTGTATAGGAAGGAAAAGGAGGAGAAACCAAGTCAAAAGGTGAAGACTTGATCCTCAAGGGTTGAGGGAAAGGAATGAAACAGTAACCACCCCCTTCAGCCACCAAACTCAAGTTCAAAATGGTATGCCTAGGGTTTTGTGCCTTAGTGTGTCTATTTATAGGCACAAGGCCACTAATCGCGCCGTATTACCCTTAATAGCAAAGTAAAAGATCTTGATCCCAAACTTCGAAATCTAGACCTACACATTTTTCTAAGATTTGTCATATTTTTATTTTATTTTTCGGAGCACCTTTCCGGTACGCGCTTTTCCATAGCCAGTATCAGTTCTGGCATCAGATTACGTTATTTTGACTTGAAACTTGTTTTACAAGTCCTACATAATATTCTAGTAATTATCATGCATTCGTTATAATTTTCCGGGATACTTTTTCGGTACGCATTTATACCGGGTAGCAGAACCGGTATCTGCGTTTTTCTTCCGAAAAGTGACTTTCCGCATTCTTACCCACTAATTATAATTATTAAAGCCTCATAATAATTATTAGGGTCAATTATGGAATTATTTCCTAATTATCGTAATTAATTCACTAATTACCTTAATTAGCGGTGCGGGTTCTTACATTCACCCCACCTTTTTAAGGATTTTGTCCTCAAAATCAGAAACATACCTGTCTCGAAAGTCGGGATACTGTCGGAGAAGCTCATCCTCTCGCTCCCACGTGCACTCCTCGGGACTACGCCCAGTCCACTGCACCTTGACCATCGGAATGATCTTGCTTCTAATTTGTTTCTCGCCTCGATCAAGGATCTTAAGTGGTCCGACGGGAGTCTTTAGGTTCTCCCGAACCTCCACATCATCCGGTTGCACCACGTGCGAAGGGTCTGCTATGTACCTCCGAAGCTGAGACACGTGAAACACGTCATGGATGTTGGCTAGGTTCGGAGGTAAGGCAAGTCGATAGGCAACAGGTCCTACTCTACCAAGGATCTGGTAGGGCCCAATGAACCGAGGGCTCAACTTCCTCACTCCGAGTGCTCGTCCAACACCGGTGACAGGTGAAAGTTTCACAAACACGTGCTCACCCTCACTGAACTCCAGTGGTCGATGCTTGACATCATAGTAGCTTTTCTGGCGATTCTGTGCCTGCTTCAACTTTTCCCTGATCATCTGGATCTGCTGGGTAGTATCTTGGACAAAGTCCAAGCCAAATAACTCTTTATCTCCAACCTCAGACCAGCAAGTAGGAGTCCGACACCTCCTACCATACAGCGCCTCATAGGGTGCCATGCCCAGACTAGCATGAAAACTGTTGTTGTACGAGAATTCTACCAACGGAAGGTACCTATCCCATGCAGAGCCCTGCTCCAACGTGCAAGCTCTCAACATGTCCTCCAATGTCTGGATAGTCCGCTCAGTCTGACCGTCAGTCTGAGGGTGATAGGCGGTACTCAATCTCAACTGCTTACCAAAAGCCTCCTGCAGCGCCTCCCAGAACCGAGATGTGAACTTCGGGTCCCTATCACTGATGATACTCTCGGGCACCCCGTGAAGCCTCACAATCTCGCGGACGTAAAGCTTGGCCAACTGCTCTGTAGTGAAGCTCACCTTCACTGGAAGAAAATGGGCAGACTTGGTCAATCTGTCCACAATGACCCAGATAGAGTCACAACCAGCCTGAGTTTTAGGCAATCCCACCACGAAGTCCATGGAAATACTCTCCCACTTCCACTGTGGAATTGCAAGAGGTTGAAGTTTACCAGACGGTTTCTGGTGCTCGATCTTCACTTTCTGACATATCAAACACTTGGACACGTAGACCGCTATGTCCTTCTTCATGCCCGGCCACCAAAAGTTTCTTTTTAAGTCCTGGTACATTTTTGTAGCACCAGGGTGGATAGTAAACCGGCCCTTATGAGCCTCTGCCATAACCTCTTCGGTCAATGGCCCTCGAGGAATAACAATCCTCCTCTGGAACAGCAGCAATCCATCCTCGTTCCAAGACACACCGTCCTGGTTCTTCGCATAATCAAGGCACTCTCTTTGCACTTGCGCCTCTTTAATCTTTTCCATCAGCTCATTAATCACTTCTGCTGTTTCCATTTCGAGCAATGCGCCCCCAAACAAGGAGTTCACTCTCAAGTCTCTGAACTTTTCGATCACCTCGTAGTCGCTCATCATCAAGCTGGATAAGCTCACGGATTTTCGACTCAAAGCATCGGCTACCACTTTGGCCTTGCCAGGATGGTACCTCAACTCAAAGTCGTAGTCCTTCAAGAACTCCATCCATCTTCGCTGTCTCATGTTCAACTCCTTCTGGTCAAACAGATACTTCAGGCTCTTGTGATCACTGAATACAGCAAACTTCATGCCAAACAGGTAATGCCTCCAAATCTTGAAAGCAAAAACAATGGCTGCCAACTCCAAGTCGTGAGTCGGGTAGTTCTTGTAAGAACCCGCACCGCTAATTAAGGTAATTAGTAAATTAATTATGATAATTAGGAAATAATTCCATAATTGACCCTAATAATTATTAATGGGCTTAGATAATTATACTGAGTGAGTAAAAATGCTGAAAGTCGCCTTTCGGAAGAAAAGCGCAGATACCGGTTCTGCTACTCGGTATAAATACGTACCGGAAAAGTATCCCGGAAAATTATAACGAATGCATGATAATTACTAGAATATTATGTAGGACATGTAAAACGAGTTTCAAGTCAAAATGACGTAATCTGATGCCAGAATTGATACTGGCTATGGAAAAGCGCGTACCGGAAAGGTGCTCCGAAAAATAAAATAAAAATATGACAAATCTTAGAAAAATACGTAGGTCTAGAATCCGAAGTTTGAGATCAAGATCTTTTACTTTGCGATTAAGGCTAATACTGCGCGATTAGTGGCCATGTGCCTATAAATAGGCACACTAAGGCACACAACCCTAGGTGCATTTCTTTCCTACGTGAGTTGTTGGGGGCTGAACATTGGTGAGGCAGTTTCTTGTGGGAAACACTATTTTCTTTGATCCTTCACCCTTTCTTGATCAAAGTTGACACCTTTGGACTTTGATTCTTCACCTCCCTCCCTCTATGCACCATGGTTGTGTGTGGTGAGCCTTGTTTTCTGAGTTGAGGGGTAGTTAGTGAGCTGAGTTTGGAGCTTTAGTGATGGCTACCTTGTGGTAGTCATTGTGAGCTTCAAAGTGCCTTCTTGTGGTGCAAGAACCCATCTTGAAAGTGCCATTTTCGTGCTCCTACTTAGGCTGAGTTTGTAGTGTCTTGGGAGAGCTCCAAGAGCACACCTTGCTCTGTTTTGAGCTTTGGTAAGTTCCCTCACCTTTGATCTTAAGTTTTAATGCTTAAAGTTGATGTCTTGGCCATGTTTAATGAGTAAACAAGAGGGTATAATGTATATGAACCTAAAATGGATTAAAGATGCATGCTTTAACGTGTACATGTGATAAAAGTTGGATCTTTGGGTTGGATATTCACGAAATGCAGGAACTGCATTCTGTCGTGAGATATCCGGATATTTGTCGAACAGATATCCGGATATCAGTATCCGGATGAAGTATCCGGATATTGATATCCAGATATGGGATCTGGGTATCCGGATATGGCATATCCGGATATGTCCAGTGTGATATCCGGATATGGCATATCCGGATATGTTCTTCAGGATATCCGGATATCCTGGGTTCTGCGCA
The DNA here is from genome assembly GCA_032173675.1 of Gastrolobium villosum. Classification (NCBI taxonomy): domain Eukaryota; kingdom Viridiplantae; phylum Streptophyta; class Magnoliopsida; order Fabales; family Fabaceae; genus Gastrolobium; species Gastrolobium villosum. The sequence goes on along the minus strand of JAVKPL010001470.1, from coordinate 131,697 downwards.
GACAGTAGCTGTACTGTATGAACAGTAAGCTATTGGGTGTGTGTGGACCCTAGTTTAAGGAAGTTGAACTTCTGTAATTAATGAACTAAGTCAGAATCATATGATTAAGGGCTTATGGCTTAGATGGAAGCCTTAAGACGTAAAACGTAAAGGAAAGGCGTAGTCTTTAAGTTGTATGCTTGTTGTACATTAATATTGATGTATTATTGGTCCATATCAGATTGTGATACTGCTGTTTTTGGACTTGTGAGTGGTTGGACTCTTGGCTTGGATAGCTAGCTTGCAAGGTAAGCTTTCGTGTCCTCGGTTTAGCCATTTTGATGTTCCACCATGTCCCATGGGGATGGGTTTATGCATGCTGTGTTACATGCTTTATTATTTTGGAAATGCTGTTGAGCTGTTTATATGTAATGAGCTTTTATGAGATGCATGTGGTGTCCACCTAGACGGCAATCCTGAGTATGTAGTACATACAAGTTGGAGAAGCTGTGGGTGAGGTGCAGGTAGTATCCATGTACTCATGTAGGCATAGACGTATTCCTACATTTCTCTGGCCAGTAGATTTGATAAGCACACATGGCATGATTAATTGCTGCATCGCATGATTTGGAACTTATATTGTAAATACTGTTTTTAGAACTTATATTACACATGTAAGTGAGCTTGGGGTGGAGACTCCTTGAGGACCCCTTGTCTTACTGAGATTTCTTGTTAAAGATCTCACCCCACGTTTGGGGATGCTTATTTCAGGATCAGGTAATGTTGAGGGCTCAGGTGGCAGGAGGCCAGAGCTGAGTTGATATTTATGACATGCTGACGTGCTGGTTGTGGATTGCTGTTTATTTGACTGCTGTTATGTTTTCTGCTTTATTTATGTTAAGTTTATGTTATGACTGATATTGGGCATTGTTGCCTTATTTGGTGAGCATGGGGTTTGTCCATGCCACATGGTTTGACTATTGTCTTTGAATTTAATGTTGTAATTAAAGTATCAGGATTTTGACCCAGGCTACTTGTATAGACCTGTGGTTTTAGATACTCACCTTATATTTATGTACGAGGTATTCAGTTAGTCGTCTTGCAATCTACATACAGGCAGTATTTTTATGAAAATGATTAAGTAATCAAGTTGGTTAAGTTAATGACGTCATAATTGAATTAAAGAAAAAGTTATTCCGCATTTTAATTAAGCGTGGCTTAATACGATAGTATGTTAACAATCCGGGTTAACACGGGCTGTTACATTTTATGGTATCATAGCACTTTCTAGGGAAAAGCCTGTATGTATTGCAATAACTTAGGATGTGTCGTTGCGTGTCTACTTTGCGTTCTCTCTGATTGGTGTGTGTTATGATAATGCATATGTGACCACATGGCGTGGGCCTGATCAACTCATTCTTTGTGTAACTTGTGCAGAGTCATGGTGCCACCAAGGAGGAACACGAGTACGAGCGAGGATCAATCGGATCCTATCCTGGCTGCATTGGCTGAGATGCAGGCGGCCCAACTAGCCGACCAGGAAGCCACGAGGCTGGCGAACCGGGCGATGCTGGACGCTATTCGAGATGCGAACCGGCAAACCACGGCAGAGGTTCTGGAGGAGAACTGGATGGCCAACATGACTATGATGAGGGTCATGTTGGAGGAGTTGAGGGCTGGTCCTGCTGCGGGCCAGGGTCCTCCACCACCTCCACCGCCGCCACCGCCTCCACCTCCGCCTAGTCAACAGGAGGACACCCAGAGCCAGATGGGTGAGGGTAGCCACTTGACGGGGGCTATGCAGACTATCCCCGTACTTGCTGAGGATCGTGACGAGATCGATCGCCGGCTGAATGCTTTCCGCAAGCATAAGCCACCTACCTTCGACGGATCGTATGATCCCATTGCTGCTGCTAGATGGCTTCAGGCATTGGACAAGATTTTCCGGATCATGCAGTGCACCGATCCGCAGAAGCTGTTGTTCGCCACGTACATGCTGGAGGGCGAGGCCCATGAGTGGTGGACCAATCTTTCTCAGGTCTACGAGATGCAGGGCCATGTGATGACGTGGCCATTCTTCGAGGAGAGCTTCCTGGGTCAGTACTTCCCTTACGACTCACAGGAGAGCAGGGGGAGTTTGACCGGTTGGTACAGGGCTCGTTGTCTGTCGACGAGTACCTGGCCAAGTTTAATGAGCTGGTCAAGTTCTCTCATTTCCGCATGGCGAGACCGACTCCCGTTTTTCTTGCGGCTAAGTTCCGGAGGGGACTTAATGAGGATATTGCGGGACATCTCGCTGGTCCGGCTTCGAGAGATTTCGGAGCTTTGGTACAGCAGTGCCGCGACATCGAGGACTACTGCCGTGCGAGTCAGGCCAAGAGAGCCAAGATTGAGGTGCCACAGGGTACCGGCGGTTCCACTCCCTGGAAAAACAAGAATTTTGCGAACAAGGGCAAGGGCAAACCGTTGGCGGCTAAGCAAGCGCCAAATCAGTTCAGAAAGACTGCTGCTCAGGGGAACACAGCTAGACCTCCTGCTCCCAGATGTTCGGGATGCGGGAATTCACATTTTGGGTCGTGCTCTACCGGTCAGCTGATATGCTTCCAGTGTGGCAAGGAGGGCCACTACTCCAGAGATTGCCCGACGGCGAGAGTTGCTGCAGTGCAGGCTGTGCCATTGCAGATGGTTCCTACTGGGGCACCAGCAGTGCCACCTACCACGGGGCGTGTGTACACGTTGGATCGTCAGCAGTCGGACAGAGCTCCGAACCTGGTCAGAGGTACTGTTACCATTGGTGGATCAGCTGTTGATGTGTTATTTGATTCCGGGGCAACGCACTCTTTTGTTGCTACCCCTATTGCTGTGGGGCTTGAGTTGCCCAGTGATGTGCTTTCTCCACCGATGCGGGTGACCACCGCCACCGGAGAAAAATGTTTGACCTCCACTGTTCATCGCGATGTAGCGTTTCAGTGGGATGGCCGTGACTTCTCGGTAGATCTGATAGGATTGCCGATGGCCAACCTTGCGATTATTCTGGGCATGGATTGGTTGTCCAGAAATTGTGCAATGATTGATTGATGTGCCAAGAGAGTGGTGATGTCTCCGGGTGGGTCCACAGCCAGTTCCTCACCGTTCATTTCAGTCCTGCAGGCGAGGAGGGCCTTGAGAGCAGGGGCATTTGGCTATGTCATGTTGGGAGGATTGGTGAGTGGGACACAGGAGGATCTCACTGGCATTCCTATGGTGAAGGAGTTCCTCGAGGTGTTTCCTGAGGAGATTCCTGAGTTTCCACCACAGAGGGAGATAGAGTTCTCCATAGATTTATTGCCTGGTGTGGGGCCTATCTCGTTGGCTCCATACCGGATGTCGCCACCAGAGTTGGCGGAGCTGAAGAAGCACATTGAGGAGCTTTCAGCGAAAGATTTCATTCGGCCGAGTGTGTCTCCCTGGGGAGCACCGGTCATTTTTGTGAAAAAGAAAGATGGGACCATGCGGTTGTGCACCGACTACAGACAGTTGAACAAGGTGACAATCAAGAACAAGTACCCTCTCCCACGCATTGATGATTTGCTGGACCAGCTCAGAGGTGCTTGCGTATATTCCAAGATTGATCTCCGGTTCGGTTACCATCAGATACGGGTAAAGCCGGAGGATGTCCCAAAGACAGCGTTTCGCTCGAGGTACGGGCACTACGAGTACTTGGTGATCCCGTTTGGACTCACCAATGCACCCGCAGTGTTCATGGACTACATGAACAGGATATTCCAGCCGTACCTGGATCAGTTTGTGATCGTCTTCATTGACGACATCTTGATTTACTCCAAGACGGAGGAGGAGCATACTGAGCACTTGAAGATTGTGTTGCAAGTGCTAAAAGAGAAAAAGCTCTATGCGAAGCCGTCGAAATGTGAGTTTTGCCTCAAGGCGGTGAAATTTCTAGGTCATGTGATTTCCGCTAATGGAGTTGCAGTTGATCCTAACAAGATTGAGGCCGTGATGGACTGGGAGAGGCCTAAGACAGTTACAGAAGTGAGAAGCTTCTTGGGTTTGGCCGGGTACTATAGGAGGTTCATAGAGGGATTCTCCAAGATGGTGCTACCGATGACTCGCCTGACCCGAAAGGAGACTCCATTCGTGTGGACACATGAGTGTGAGGAGTGTTTCCAGGAGTTGAAGGAGAGACTGACTACTGCTCCTGTGTTAGTCCTTCCTGATCCTGCGGAGCAATTTGAGTTATACTGCGATGCCTCTGGTAAAGGACTTGGTTGTGTGCTGATGCAGAAAGGTAAAGCGGTTGCTTACGCTTCAAGACAGTTGAAACCTCATGAGGAGAACTACCCGACTCACGACTTGGAGTTGGCAGCCATTGTTTTTGCTTTCAAGATTTGGAGGCATTACCTGTTTGGCATGAAGTTTGCTGTATTCAGTGATCACAAGAGCCTGAAATATCTGTTTGACCAGAAGGAGTTGAACATGAGACAGCGAAGATGGATGGAATTCTTGAAGGACTACGACTTTGAGTTGAGGTACCATCCTGGCAAGGCCAATGTGGTAGCCGATGCTTTGAGTCGGAAATCCGTAAGCTTATCCAGTTTAATGATAAATGATTACGAGATGATCGAGAAGTTCAGAGACTTGAGAGTGAACTCCTTGTTTGGGGGCGCACTGCTTGAGATGGAGACGGCAGAAGTGATAAATGAGCTGATGGAAAAGATCAAAGAGGCGCAAGTGCAAAGAGAGTGTCTCGATTATGTGAAGAACCAGGACGGTGTGTCTTGGAACGAGGATGGTTTGCTGCTATTCCAGAAGAGGATTGTCATTCCTCGAGGGCCATTGACCGAAGAGGTTATGGCAGAGGCTCATAAGGGCCGGTTCACTATCCACCTTGGTGCTACAAAAATGTACCAGGACTTAAAAAGGAATTTTTGGTGGCCGGGCATGAAGAAGGACATAGCGGTCTACGTGTCCAAATGCCTTATTTGTCAGAAAGTGAAGATTGAGCACCAGAAACCGTCTGGTAAACTTCAACCTCTGGAGATTCCACAGTGGAAGTGGGAGAGTATTTCCATGGACTTCGTGGTGGGATTGCCTAAAACTCAGGCTGGTTGTGACTCTATCTGGGTCATTGTGGACAGATTGACCAAGTCTGCCCATTTTCTTCCAGTGAAGGTGAGCTCCACTACCGAGCAGTTGGCCAAGCTTTATGTCCGCGAGATTGTGAGGCTTCACGGGGTGCCCGAGAGTATCATCAGTGATAGGGACCCGAAGTTCACATCTCGGTTCTGGGAGGCGCTGCAGGAGGCTTTTGGTACGCAGTTGAGATTGAGTACCGCCTATCACCCTCAGACTGACGGACAGACTGAGCAGACCATCCAGACATTGGAGGACATGTTGAGAGCTTGCATGTTGGAGCAGGGTTCTGCATGGGATAGGTACCTTCCGTTGGTTGAATTCTCGTACAACAACAGTTTTCATGCTAGTCTGGGCATGGCACCCTACGAGGCGCTGTATGGTAGGAGGTGTCGGACTCCTACCTGCTGGTCTGAGGTTGGAGATAAAGAGTTATTTGGCTTGTACTTTGTCCAAGATACTACCCTACAGATCCAGATGATCAGAGAAAAGTTGAAGCAGGCGCAGAATCGCCAGAAAAGCTACTATGATGTCAAGCATCGACCACTGGAGTTCAGTGAGGGTGAGCACGTGTTTGTAAAACTTTCACCTGTCACCGGTGTTGGACGGGCACTCGGAGTGAGGAAGTTGAGCCCTCGATTCATTGGGCCCTACCAGATCCTTGGTAGAGTAGGACCAGTTGCCTATCGACTTGCCTTACCTCCGAACCTAGCCAACATTCACGACGTGTTTCACGTGTCTCAGCTTCGGAAATACATAGCAGATCCTTCGCACGTGGTGCAGCCTGATGATGTGGAGGTTCGGGAGAACCTAAGGACTCCCGTCGGACCGCTCAAGATTCTCGACCGAGGCGAGAAACAGCTTAGAAGCAAGATCATTCCGATGGTCAAGGTGCAGTGGACTGGGCGTAGTCCCGAGGAGTGCACGTGGGAGCGAGAGGATGAGCTTCTCCGACAGTATCCCGACTTTCGAGACAGGTATGTTTCTGATTTTGAGGACAAAATCCTTAAAAAGGTGGGGTGAATGTAAGAACCTGCACCGCTAATTAAGGTAATTAGTAAATTAATTATGATAATTAGGAAATAATTCCATAATTGACCCTAATAATTATTAATGGGCTTAGATAATTATACTGAGTGAGTAAAAATGCTGAAAGTCGCCTTTCGGAAGAAAAGCGCAGATACCGGTTCTGCTACTCGGTATAAATACGTACCGGAAAAGTATCCCGGAAAATTATAACGAATGCATGATAATTACTAGAACATTGGTGAGGCAGTTTCTTGTGGGAAACACTATTTTCTTTGATCCTTCACCCTTTCTTGATCAAAGTTGACACCTTTGGACTTTGATTCTTCACCTCCCTCCCTCTATGCACCATGGTTGTGTGTGGTGAGCCTTGTTTTCTGAGTTGAGGGGTAGTTAGTGAGCTAAGTTTGGAGCTTTAGTGATGGCTACCTTGTGGTAGTCATTGTGAGCTTCAAAGTGCCTTCTTGTGGTGCAAGAACCCATCTTGAAAGTGCCATTTTCGTGCTCCTACTTAGGCTGAGTTTGTAGTGTCTTGGGAGAGCTCCAAGAGCACACCTTGCTCTGTTTTGAGCTTTGGTAAGTTCCCTCACCTTTGATCTTAAGTTTTAATGCTTAAAGTTGATGTCTTGGCCATGTTTAATGAGTAAACAAGAGGGTATAATGTATATGAACCTAAAATGGATTAAAGATGCATGCTTTAACGTGTACATGTGATAAAAGTTGGATCTTTGGGTTGGATATTCACAAAATGCAGAAATTGCATTCTGTCGTGAGATATCCGGATATTTGTCGAACAGATATCCGGATATCAGTATCCGGATATGGTATCCGGATATTGATATCCGGATATGGGATCTGGGTATCCAGATATGACATATCCGGATATGACATATCCGGATATGTCCAGTGTGATATCCGGATATGGCATATCCGGATATGTTCTTCAGGATATCCGGATATCCTGGGTTCTGCGCAGACAGTAGCTGTACTGTATGAACAGTAAGCTATTGGGTGTGTGTGGACCCTAGTTTAAGGAAGTTGAACTTCTGTAATTAATGAACTAAGTCAGAATCATATGATTAAGGGCTTATGGCTTAGATGGAAGCCTTAAGACATAAAACGTAAAGGAAAGGCGTAGTCTTTAAGTTGTATGCTTGTTGTACATTAATATTGATGTATTATTGGTCCATATCAGATTGTGATAATGCTGTTTTTGGACTTGTGAGTGGTTGGACTCTTGGCTTGGATAGCTAGCTTGCAAGGTAAGCTTTCGTGTCCTCGGTTTAGCCATTTTGATGTTCCACCATGTCCCATGGGGATGGGTTTATGCATGCTGTGTTACATGCTTTATTATTTTGGAAATGCTGTTGAGCTGTTTATATGTAATGAGCTTTTATGAGATGCATGTGGTGTCCACCTAGACGGCAATCCTGAGTATGTAGTACATACAAGATGGAGAAGCTGTGGGTGAGGTGCAGATAGTATCCATGTACTCATGTAGGCATAGACGTATTCCTACATTTCTCTGGCCAGTAGATTTGATAAGCACACATGGCATGATTAATTGCTGCATCGCATGATTTGGAACTTAAATTGTAAATACTGTTTTTAGAACTTATATTACACATGTAAGTGAGCTTGGGGTGGAGACTCCTTGAGGACCCCTTGTCTTACTGAGATTTCTTGTTAGAGATCTCACCCCACGTTTGGGGATGCTTATTTCAGGATCAGGTAATGTTGAGGGCTCAGGTGGGAGGAGGCCAGAGCTGAGTTGATATTTATGACATGCTGACGTGCTGGTTGTGGATTGCTGTTTATTTGACTGCTGTTATGTTTTCTGCTTTATTTATGTTAAGTTTATGTTATGACTGATATTGGGCATTGTTGCCTTATTTGGTGAGCATGGGGTTTGTCCATGCCACATGGTTTGACTATTGTCTTTGAATTTAATGTTGTAATTAAAGTATCAGGATTTTGACCCAGGCTACTTGTATAGACCTGTGGTTTTAGATACTCACCTTATATTTATGTACGAGGTATTCAGTTAGTCGTCTTGCAATCTACATACAGGCAGTATTTTTATGAAAATGATTAAGTAATCAAGTTGGTTAAGTTAATGACGTCATAATTGAATTAAAGAAAAAGTTATTCCGCATTTTAATTAAGCGTGGCTTAATACGATAGTATGTTAACAATCCGGGTTAACACGGGCTGTTACAGTTCTCCTCATGAGGTTTCAACTGTCTTGAAGCATAGGCAACAGCTTTCCCTTTCTGCATCAACACACAGCCTAGTCCTTTACCAGAGGCATCGCAGTATAACTCAAACTGTTCCGCAGGATCAGGAAGGACTAACACAGGAGCAGTAGTCAGTCTCTCCTTCAACTCCTGGAAGCACTCCTCACACTCATGTTTCCACACGAATGGAGTCTCCTTTCGGGTAAGGCGAGTCATCGGTAGCACCATCTTGGAGAATCCCTCTATGAACCTCCTATAGTACCCTGCCAAACCCAAGAAGCTTCTCACTTCTGTAACTGTCTTGGGCCTCTCCCAGTCCATCACGGCCTCAATCTTGTTAGGATCAACTGCAACTCCATCAGTGGAAATCACATGACCCAGAAATTTCACCGCCTTGAGCCAAAACTCACATTTTGACGGCTTAGCATATAGCTTTTTCTCTTTCAATGCTTGCAAAACAATCTTCAAGTGCTCAGCATGCTCCTCCTCCGTCTTGGAGTAAATTAAGATGTCGTCAATGAAGACGATCACAAACTGATCCAGGTACGGCTGGAAGATCCTGTTCATGTAGTCCATGAACACTGCGGGTGCATTGGTGAGTCCAAACGGGATCACCAAGTACTCATAATGCCCGTACCTCGAGCGAAACGCTGTCTTTGGGACATCCTCCGGCTTTACCCGTATATGATGGTAACCGGACCGGAGGTCGATCTTGGAATACACGCAAGCACCCCTGAGCTGATCCAGCAAATCATCAATGCGTGGAAGAGGATACTTGTTCTTGATTGTCACCTTGTTCAACTGTCTGTAGTCGGTGCACAACCGCATGGTCCCATCTTTCTTTTTCACAAAAATGACCGGTGCTCCCCAAGGAGACACGCTCGGCCGTATGAAATCTTTCGCTGAAAGCTCCTCAATATGCTTCTTCAGCTCCGCCAACTCTGGTGGCGACATCCGGTATGGAGCCAACGATATAGGCCCCACACCAGGCAATAAGTCTATGGAGAACTCTATCTCCCTCTGCGGTGGAAACTCAGGAATCTCCTCGGGAAACACCTCGAGGAATTCCCTCACCACAGGAATGCCAGTGAGATCCTCCTATATCCCACTCACCAAACCTCCCAACATGACATAGGCAAATGCCCCTGCTCTCAAGGCCCTCCTCGCCTGCAGGACTGAAATGAACGGTGAGGAACTGGCTGTGGACCCACCCGGAGACATCACCACTTTCTTGGCACAGCAATCAATCAATGCACAGTTTCTGGACAACCAATCCATGCCCAGAATAATCTCCAGGTTGGCCACCGGCAATCCTATCAGATCTACCGAGAAGTCACGGCCATCCCACTGAAACGCTACATCGCGATGAACAGTGGAGGTCAAACATTTTTCTCCGGTGGCGGTGGTCACCCGCATCGGTGGAGAAAGCACATCACTGGGCAACTCAAGCCCCACAGCAATAGGGGTAGCAACAAAAGAGTGCGTTGCCCCGGAATCAAACAGCACATCAACAGCTGAACCACCAATGGTAACAGTACCTCTGACCAGGTTCGGAGCTCTGTCCGACTGCTGACGATCAAGTGTGTACACTCGCCCCGTAGTAGGTGGCACTGCTGGTGCCCCAGAAGGAACCATCTACAATGGCACAGCCTGCACTGCAGCAACTCTCGCCGTCGGGCAATCTCTGGAGTAGTGGCCCTCCTTGCCACACTGGAAGCATATCAGCTGTCCGATAGAACACAGCCCAAAGTGTGACTTCCCGCATCCCGAGCATCTGGGAGCAGGAGGTCTAGCTGCGTTCCCCTGAGTAGCAGTCTTTTTAAACTGGTTTGGCGCTTGCTTAGCCGCCAACTGTTTGCCCTTGCCCTTGCTTGCAAAAATTTTGTTCCTCCAGGGAGTGGAACCGTCGGTACCCTGTGGCACCTCAACCTTGGCCTTCTTGGCCTGACTCGCACGGCAATAGTCCTCAATGTCGCGGCACTGCTGTACTAAAGCTCCGAAGTCTCTCGAAGCAGAACCAGCAAGATGTCCGGCTATATCCTCATTAATTCCCCTCCGGAACTTAGCAGCAAGAAAAACGGGAGTCGGTCTCGCCATGCGGAAATGAGCGAACTTGACCAGCTCATTAAACTTGGCCAGGTACTCGTCGACAGACAACGAGCCCTGTACCAACCGGTCAAACTCTCCCTGCTTCCTCTCCTGTGAGTCATACGGAAAGTACTGACCCAGAAAGCTCTCCTCGAAGAATGGCCACGTCATCACACGGCCCTGCATCTCGTAGATGTGAGAAAGGTTGGTCCACCACTCATGGGCCTCACCCTCCAGCATGTAAGTGGCGAACAACAGCTTCTGCAGATCGGTGCACTGCATGATCCGGAAAATCTTATCCAGCGCCTGTAGCCATCTGGCAGCAGCAATGGGATCATAAGATCCATCGAAAGAAGGTGGCTTATGCTTGCGGAAAGCATTCAGCCGGCGATCGATTTCGTCACGATCCTCAGCAAATACGGGGATGGTCTGCATAGCCCCCGTCAAGTGACTGCCCTCACCCATCTGACTCTGGGTGTCCTCCTGTTGACTAGGCGGAGGTGGAGGCGGTGGCGGCGGTGGAGGTGGTGGAGGACACTGGCCAGCAGCAGGACCAGCCCTCAACTCCTCCAACATGACCCTCATCATAGTCATGTTGGCCATCTGGTTCTCCTCCAGAACCTCTGCCGTGGCTCGTCTGTTCGCATCTCGAATAGCGTCCAGCATCGCCTGGTTTGCCAACCTCGTGGCTTCCTGGTCGGCTAGTCGGGCCGCCTGCATCTCAGCTAATGCAGCCAGGATAGGATCCGATTGATCCTCGCTCGTACTAGTGTTCCTCCTTGGTGGCACCATGACTCTGCACAAGTTACACAAAGAATGAGTTGATCAGGCCCACGCTATGTGGTCACATATGCATTATCATAATACACACCAATCAGAGAGAACGCAAAGTAGACTCACAACAAAGCATCCTAAGTTATTGCAATACATACAGGCTTTTCCCTAGAAAGTGCTCTGATACCATAAAATGTAACAGCCCGTCTTAATCCGGATTGTTAACATACTATTGTATTAAGCCACGCTTAATTAAAATGCGGAATAACTTTTTCTTTAATTCAATTATGACGTCATTAAACTTAACCAACTTGATTACTTAATCAATTTCATAAAATACTGCCTGTATGTAAATTGCAAGACAACTAACAGGAATACCTCATAAATAAATAATAGGTGAGTATCTAAAACCACAGAACTACAACACGTAGCCTGGGTCAAAATCCTGATACTTTAATTACAACATCAATTAAAAAGACAAAAGCAAAGCCATGTGGCATGGACAAACCCCATGCTCACCAAATAAGGCAACAATGCCCAATAACAGTCTCAACATAAGCTTAACAGAAAACATAACGACAGTCAAATACTCAGCAATCAACAACCAGCAGGTCAGCATATCATAAATATCAACTCAGCTCTGGCCTCCTGCCACCTGAGCCCTCAACATTACCTGATCCTGAAATAAGCGTCCCCAAACGTGGGGTGAGATCTCTAAACAAGAAATCTCAGTAAGACAAGGGGTCCTCAAGGATCTTCCACCCCAAGCTCACTTACATGTGTAATATAAGTTCAAAAACAGTATTTACAATATAAGTTCCAAAACTATGCGATGCAGCAATTAATCATGCCATGTGTGTTTATCAAATCTACTGGCCAGAGAAATGTAGGAATACGTCTATACCTACATGAGTACAAGGAACACCGCTTGCACCTCACCCACAGCCTCACCATCTTGTATGTACTACATACTCAGGCTTACCGTATAGGTGGACACCACATGCATCTCATAAAAGCACATTGCATATAAATAGCTCAACAGCATTTCCAAAACATTAAAGCATGTAACACAGCATGCATAGACCCATCCCCATGGGACATGGTGGAACAACAAAATGGCTAAACCGAGGACACGAAAGCTTACCTTGCAAGCTAGCTATCCAAGCCAAGAGTTCAACCACTCTAACGTCCAAACACAGCAGTATCACAATCTGATATGGACCAATAACACATCAATATTTATGCATCACAAGCATAAAACTTTAAATACTACGCCTTTCCTTTACGTTTTACGTCTTAAGGCTTCCAACAAAGCCATAAGCCCTTAATCATGTGATTCTGACATAGTTCATTAATTACAGAAGTTCAACTTCCTTAATCTAGGGTCCACAAACCCCCAATAGTTTACTGTTCATACAGCACAACTACTGTTCTGCGCAAACCCAGGATATCCGGATATCACAGGGAACATATCCGGATATGCCATATCCGGATATCACACTGGACATATCCGGATATACCATATCCGGATACCCAGTTCCCACATCCGAATATGGATATCCGGATACCATATCCGGATATGCATATCCGGATACCATATCCGGATACTGATATCCGGATATCTGTTCGACAAATATCCGGATATCTCACGACAGAATGCAGTTTCTGCATTTCGTGAATATCCAACCCAAAGATTCAACTTTTAACACATGAACACGTTAAAGCATGCATCTTTAATCTATTTTAGGTTCATACTCATTATACCTTCTTGTTTATTCATTAAACATGGCCAAGACATCAACTTTAAGCATTAAAACTTAAGATCAAAGGTGAGGAAACTTACCAAAGCTCAAAACAGAGCAACAATGGCTCTTGGAGCTCTCCCAAGACACTTCAAACTCAGCCTAAGTAGGAGCACGAAAATGACACCACAAAGATGGGTTCTTGCACCACAAGATGGCTCCTTGGCACCACCAATGCCAAGCCAAAGGTTCAAGTCACTCAAACTCACCAACTCAGCCCACCAACCTCACACACAGCAGCTGAAACACAGCCAAGAACACTCCTCTCACTCCCACAAGGATGCTCACAAGTGTATAGGAAGGAAAAGGAGGAGAAACCAAGTCAAAAGGTGAAGACTTGATCCTCAAGGGTTGAGGGAAAGGAATGAAACAGTAACCACCCCCTTCAGCCACCAAACTCACGTTCAAAATGGTATGCCTAGGGTTTTGTGCCTTAGTGTGTTTATTTATAGGCACAAGGCCACTAATCGCGCCGTATTAGCCTTAATAGCAAAGTAAAAGATCTTGATCCCAAACTTCAGAATCTAGACCTACACATTTTTCTAAGATTTGTCATATTTTTATTTTATTTTTCGGAGCACCTTTCCGGTACGCGCTTTTCCATAGCCAGTATCAGTTCTGGCATCAGATTACGTTATTTTGACTTGAAACTTGTTTTACAAGTCCTACATAATATTCTAGTAATTATCATGCATTCGTTATAATTTTCCGGGATACTTTTCCGGTACGCATTTATACCGGGTAGCAGAACCGGTATCTGCGCTTTTCTTCCGAAAAGCGACTTTCAGCATTCTTACCCACTAATTATTATTATTAAAGCCTCATAATAATTATTAGGGTCAATTATGGAATTATTTCCTAATTATCGTAATTAATTCACTAATTACCTTAATTAGCGGTGTGGGTTCTTACAGTTATGACTACACACTAATTTTCTCTGGGATGTCAGTTACCTGTGCTATGTTGAAATGTGATCGAGCTATTTAGATCTTCATTGAAGTATTGTGTGATCATCTATCATTTAATACAAAGAATAAAGCAGTGATTTGTTTCAAATTTTCTATAAAACTACACTTAACCAAGTAACAAACACTGGGTAATCGAAGAATTGTTGAGTTTTTTAGCCATCGTATAATGTAACCAAAACAATAAATGAATAATTGGTAAATCATCATGTCATAGCTTAATAATCAATTGGAGTCGTCATACTGGGTTGGTAATTCCCTGTTTACCTAATTAATACCATTCTAGTTACTCTTGAGGCTGGTGTAAACTTAAGGGATGTGTATATAGAAGCTAAACTGAAATTGTCACATAATTGCTTTCCTCAATTGTATTTCAAATTAAGCTGAACATGCTCGGTGATAAAATCATATACAGAACGTAATAAGAAAGATTAGAAGTATGACTCTTTGTAAGTGCACATGCTAAGATAACCCTACTATAGGAACTATGGATTAAATTGCATCGGACTGTCATGAAAATTCTGCTTATTTGATGTATAAAATCCTTTAATTAAGGCTGAGGTACAAGTTCTGTTGTGGTACACCCATTCCATTTTATAAATGTTAGTGACTTATGAATCTTAGTTGCCTTTCTCTAAATTTATCGATGACTGCATTTAACTTGGAACCCATTTGTGCATTAACACTAAAACTCACCCATAGTCTGCTAGTATTTTCAGTTGGTTTTTTATGTGACAAATATTTTATTGTAATTACATACTTGCAGTAACCGTGGCTACAGATGCAATATCAGCACTGAAGTTGTTGAAAGGAAATAAAAGCAAGTTTGACCTGGTAATCACCGAGGTCCACATGTCAGAAATGGATGGATTTAAGTTGCTAGAAGTCATGCAACGTTGGAATTTCATGGACCAACCTGTCATATGTATGTGATGAGCTTATATGTAATCTTCAATATTTTATTTTATTTTTTTCAATTTATCCACCGGATTAATATATTATTTGATATTGGGACTTCATTTACTCGTTTGATGAACTTTTTAACATTATTAAATTTTGTATTTCAGTGTTGTCTAAAGATGATGACCGAAAGATGGTCATGAAAGGAATCAAACTTGGAGCTTGTCATTATATGGAAAAACCTGTTATAATCGAGGAGATTCAAAACATATGGCAGCATGTAATTAGAAGGAAGAATATTGTCCCAAAGAAGCATGATAGAGATTACCATACTGACTATGAGGAGCCCAAGAAACGTCATAAGCAAATGGATCCCTCAACATTAACCCAGAAGAAGTCTAGACTTATTTGGACTGAAGAGCTTCATCGTAGTTTTGTTGCTGCTGTTATTAAGCTAGGGGTTGACAGTAAGTTATTCGTGTAATCATGATATATATAGATGCTGATGTGGCATTAACTAAGTGTGTTGATTGATTAGTTGCATTAAACAAGTTTGTTTAAAAGTTAGTTATACGGTTATTGGTTTGTATATAAACCCCCTTTGTAACATTGAACAGAGTAATCAATTCATAATTCATAGTGCATGTTATTCATTCTTCCTTCTTGTTTCTCTTTTCTCTCAAGATAAGATGCACTTCATCTTCTTTCCATTCTTCAGTTCGTTCTCTCTCTACGTACAATGCTATAAATAAGTGCTTAATCAATTGATGTTTTCTTTTTTATTTTAGCAATACGATTTTGTACAACATTATTTTGAATACATGTTCAAATACCCTTCCTTATTATAAGTGCCGCTGGGATAAATATCATGCATTAATTATCATTACATATGCTTTATGCAGTGTCATGAGCGTAGTGTTCCATTACTAAATTGGTTTATTTTGGTTGCAGAGGCAGTACCTAGAAAAGTTCTTGAATTGATGAATGTTGAGAAGCAACTTACTAGGGACCATGTGGCCAGCCATCTCCAGGTTTTTTTTTTCTCATCTCATCCTTACTACTGCTTTAGTTTAATAAAACCAAAGTTTTTTCATTAAGAAAACCTTATTAGTTTTTGCAATTAATGTTGCAGAAATATAAACTTCGTCTGAAAAGGATTAGCTCTATGGCAACCCAACAAGTTGAATCCTTCAATGGAGATTGGGATTTTGATTTTTGTGATAGCATATATACTATGAAATTAGCTGAAGAGACCTCATTGAACAGGGAGGAGTGCCAGATTAATAGTATTTTGTAGAGTGACAGATCTTCAGTTATCCTATTTTCCTTATTTTGTCTTCTGGTAATTTTTTCATTCTATATTTGATGTTTCTGACGCGAGGGATTTCCCAATTGTTTGAAATGCATTGTTTTCGCTGCACCCGATATCACATTATGAAGTTGATGGTGTTTAATTTTGGGCAAACTTATTTTTCTATCTAACTCGTTAATGGTCCATAAGCAAACAATAAGGTAATTATTATGATAACTAAACCCGAGTTTTCACCAATAAGAATGCAAGTAATGACCTATGAAATAGCATTCACTTATTATTATATAACAATAATAATAATAATAATAAGATCTATGCTTAAAAAGTAGTTAGTAAAAGCACTTGCGCTTTCCGCTTCAAAAGTAAACCAGTTCTCACGTCAACATCCATTTGATGCATTTTCATTAAAAAATTCAATGTTATGAAATGTCTTTCTTACAGTTAGAAACCAAAGTTAGCTCCTCTTGGCGCCTCAATGTAGTCTAGTCACATCTTCTTACTATTTTTTGTTTTTTTCCAATATGCTACCCAATAGCTTTGTCTTAGCCATTGGACAAGAAGCAACTTTAATTTGTCACACAAAAGACGCAAGCAACAATACTTTTGTTTTAAACCTTAGTAAAATTAGTTCTAAAAGAATCAGTATTAATAATAAATAAACTGTGTTTAAAAATAATATTATAAAAATTAGTTTAGAAAATTATTTTTTTTTAGATAATAAAATAAAATCACTTTTGAAATAAAATCACTCAAGATTTGATTTGAGTACATGAAGATTTACATTCTATGTTAATTTTAAGGATATGTTTGATGGTTCGTAATCAACTTTTAATCTCAACCCCCAAAAAAAAATTGATTTTGCATATATTGGCAGTATCCTAGGAAAATAATGACATATCCTTCTACAATAAAATTAAATAATGGCAGTATTAAGCATATATTGGCAGTATTCTAAGTTTTATTTTATTTCAAATGTCAATGGTAACTGGTGAATTTGCATTTGTTTAAAAAGGGAACCTGATATTTCCTTTTTGGTTTATGCAAGTGCAACGAGAAAAAAGCAAAGAAAAAAGAAATATGGAATGCATGCTTATGTTGTACGAGAATCTGTAGTTGGTACATAATTACATATGCAATGGTATAGGGTAGGAATGAAGTATTATTATTATTATTATTATTATGTGTTTTATAAGAGTTACTAGTGAATTACCCGTGCGATGCCCGGGGGAAAAAGAATAAAATATTTGTCGTCCGTCGTAGTTGGTTAATCGCACTGCAAATCTTATACTTACAAAAAACCTGTGTTGTTATCTTGTTCTATATTTTAGGTGGAAAAAACTATAGCATTAACACAGAATTTTGCAAATGTCAACCATAAACAAAAATATGCTAGCCAGAGTGATCAATATTATGCAAATCAAATATAGTTATCTACTCGATGAGTTATGTAAAAAATAAATACGCCATAGTAGATCTACTATGTTAAAATGAGGATGGCTAAAAAAAGAAAAATGCATACAACTTATTGCTAACTATAACAGCCACTAATTATTTTTTTTTTCACAAAAAAAAAATAACAGCCACTAATAAAATCAAGATAACAAACAAACCAAATAATTATGGAATTAAAAGATCAGTTTGTACCTATAATAAGAAAA
Source organism: Gastrolobium villosum (assembly GCA_032173675.1). Classification (NCBI taxonomy): domain Eukaryota; kingdom Viridiplantae; phylum Streptophyta; class Magnoliopsida; order Fabales; family Fabaceae; genus Gastrolobium; species Gastrolobium villosum. Next base: position 113,826 of record JAVKPL010001470.1, on the reverse strand, counting down.
CGCTATTAATTCAGTGTCATTCTGTAGCAATCATTGGATAGATGAGTTTAACACATACCAAACATGTGATTTCCTATGTTTATGCATTACCAGGGACATCCTCTTCTACCATCATATTTATGCCTACGATTCAAAATCCAAATACTCATTAAATAAATTACGCTAATATGTTAACACCCAGAAGTAATGATCTCAGCAAAAAAATGAGTTATTTTTATTTAGAACCCAAAAAACGTTGTCTGAAAGGGATTTGAAAGCAAATTAACCAAATGGTCATATATGAGTCATATTTTTTGCTTACATTGGAACAAATGTGTCTAAACAGCATCAAATCAATACACATGCTAAAAACTTGTAACAATATAAAGAATCCACAATGATAAATTTTTAAAAAACAACATACATTTGGGCCACCAAAGACTTAAAGAATGAGGTGACAATAGCTTCGCTGCTTCAAACACTTGAAACTTAATATCTTATTTACGTTGACCTTAAATAACATGGATTTTTATTAAGAATGTTTAGTTTTCTTGGATAATGTTCCTTTCTTCTTTTTTATTTATATTATTTTAATTTGTTATACATGTATATTTAAGATTTCTATGTTAAAATTTTAATTTATTTTTTGTAAAGTATAAATTACGCCATTTCTTATTTTTTCTTTTAAATTTGAAATTTTAAATAATTTTTATCGACTATAAATGTGTTTTTATAATTTTAAATATTTTATTTTTTAATCTATAATTTTATATTAAATTCAAATTTATTATGTATATCTTTTTCCACTGCATAAATATTAAATGCTGAACTCTTTTTCCACATATCAAGTTCACGTAATTTTTCATTTAATATATTTCCAGATTTTGAATTTATTTTACAATATAAATAATTTTGTTATTTTACAAATTTTTTTAATGTTTTTGCTTTTTTATGCAGGATTAATAGGGCTAACAAATATTCATGCAAAAAATAGTGAGACATTGAATAAGTTGTCTGCAATCATAAATGATTAACTTATTTTTTTCATTGATTTTTATTTCGATTTTTAAAAGAAATTATTATCTATTTAATTTTTTTATTTCCAAATCCTTTTGAAATCCAAAATTTGAAATCAATTCAGAATTCGAATTTCAAAATAGTGAGCAATTTCATTGCAGGAAGCATTTAAAAAAACTGAGTAATTCCAATGTGCAAATGAGTGGGACGTTGAATGAGTTGTCTGCCACCATAAATAATTAACTTAATTTTTCATTGATTTTTTATTTCGATTTTTAAAAAAAATTATTATTTATTTAATTTTTTATTTCCAAATCCTTTCCCACCATTACAATTTGAAATTTAACATTGAAATCCAAAATTTGAAATCAATTTAGAATTCGAATTTTAAAAGACTGAGCAATTCCAATGCAGAAAGCATTTAAAAGAGCGTAATAATTCCAATGCACAAATCAGTAGGATATTGAATGAATTGTCTGCCACCATAAATGATTAACTTAATTTTCCATTGATTTTTTAGTTCAATTTTTAAAATAAATTATTATTTATTTAATTTTTTTATTTCTAAATCTTTTTCCATTATTCCAATTTGAAATTTAAAATTGAAATCCAAAATTTGAAATCAATACAGAATCTGAATTTCAAAAAAGTGAGGAATGAGAAGAAAATCGAAATATGTGCATTAAAAATCTCCTAATAACTTTTAAACTTAAAAGATAAATTTTTAATTATTTTATATTATTTATACATTTTTTTTAAAGTAAGTTTTTTCACTAAATGGTCATTCATTTGTATAGTGATTAAATTTTAATAATTTATTTTTTACAGAATCATAGATGTAATTTTATAATTTTTTATTAAAATTTAAATTTTAAATTCTTTTTTATTAATTATACACTTTTTTTTAAAGTAGGTTTTTTCTCTTTTAATTTAAAATTTTATATTTTTTAAATTGGTTATACATATAAATTAAAAATGTTTATATTAATTTTTTTTTAAAATACTCATACGAAGATTCTTCTTTTTTTGAATTATTTTTTAATTTAAATTTTTAATTTATTTTTTTCATTTTATTTCCAAATTTAAATTAATTTCTCTTAAATTTTAATTGTGTTTTGGTGAGAAATTAATTGATTAGTAGATGGCAGCTTATGGTGTGTTGTTATGTGTCTGATTCTTTAATCAGTCTTTTAAAATTCCTTTCACCGTATAATTTATGACATTTACAGAGAATTTTAATTTATCATTCCTTTTATTATTAAAGAGATTTGGAAATTTCAATGTAGAATGCAGTGGAACATTGAATGAGTTGTCTATCACCAAAAATTATTCACTCCAATGATTTTACAATATAAATAATTTTACAATATTTTTTTAATATTTTTTTATGCATCATTAATAGGGTTAACAATTACCCATGAAAAAATAAACAGATATAACATCCTAGAAAAAAATGTTCTTTTTTATAGAACGCAAGTATCCCATTTTTATTACTCCATATTTAGTATTATTACTATTTCCAACTTATTGAGCCATCCTTATTACTTACTTATTCGCTGATGAACATGATGAGAATGGAAGCCTTGAATGATGCAACATAAAGGGTACTAAAATTAATTAATCTTATATGACAGCACTACTTCATGTAACCTAATGAAACGCTTCATGCTTAAAACAGTCTAGACACTCCCTTTATACTCTGTAAGAGTGCAACATAAAGTCCTCATCTACACAAATTCATCAAAATAAAACATATTTTTCAAAATACAACATGCTTCAAATTATACTTCATGTGATAGTTCCCACACGTGCACAACATCCATAACCACATAACAGCCCTATTCTTGCCCATTGCATCCTTCAATGGCCTCGCCTTTGTCATTTTTTTCTCCTGCTATAGCAGCCCTAAAAGGGGTGAGATTTTTAATGTCAATAACCCATGGAATTCTTGAGGTCTTTCCCTCAACAACTCGGATTCTTCTCTGCCTAAGTGCCTAAGAAAATATTGGCAACATATGAACAGAAGAAAAGATATAAAGCTTCCCTAATGACATTATAACAGTTAATAAACAAACATATATGCATCATTCTCTTCTCATTACACCTCCATGAGCCTCTTTTGCTCAAAGTAGGACATCTCCTAAGAGGTGTTTCTCATCTCTTTACCTGGCCAAAGACGTATAAGTACTTTGCGCAACATATCTTCATTCTCTTAGTTGATCTTATACTTTTCTCATATCAGCTTTTAGAGATGCACACCTGGCAAGATCTCAAAGCATAGCAATCAACTATTATTGCTAAATCAGTCATTTATACATTAGGAGACATATATTCACTGTTAATGCCTTAATAGGTACCAATCACAGATTTTTATATGCAGAAATTAAGAATAAACAAAGGCCATTACCATATCAACAATTCACCATATTCATACATGTAATGAGTACTGAAAAAAAAAACTTCATCAAGAACATTTCATTTCTATGCAACAACTCTTCCACGGTTTCAAAGGCTTTCTCTATAGCCTGCTTTCAGACCAGACCCACTTCAGTTTTATGATTCCAAAATTGAATACCCAACCTACAGCCTATTCTTGCACTTAAGTTAAAGAGGTTCTAGTTTTCCTTCAAAAGAAAAAGAAGTGGAGTTCAACAGCGTTCATCAATATACCAAATTAGATAGGAAATGTACATAACATAATACATACATTGGTTGAACTCAACATAAGAAAACATCACAACACGATTTGAATATTTGAAAACATCACATAATACAACTGTTTAGTTCCTATAACAATAATATTTCTGTAAACATATTGTATCCAAGACACAAAATATTCTCCTCCAGTCACATTAGCCCAATCTACAGGGTATTCTCTACATCAAATCTATTCAAAAGAAAGAAAGAAAAAACTGAATTATGAGCATCTTCACTCAACGTCAATAAATGAAATGGTTTTCACATTATATTAAGAATAAAAAAATATATATGCCAAAAATAAAAAACACAAATAACACAAATAAACGTAACACATAAGTTCAAGAATAATATACACATCGTTTTTTTGAACTCAACGATCTCTGGCACCTTTGAATCCATGACAATCCTTGTTGTATATTTTGTATTCGTTAACCCAACCTTACCTATTGAAAAAAAAATCGAATAAAAAACAGAATACAGAAGCAAAAAAAAAAAATGTTTCTTTACAAAAAAAATACCCCTAAAACATTTTATCCTTCCCAGTTGAACTATTATGATGTTATAAGGAGTGTCGTTGTTTGCCAAAAAAGATTGCACCTCATCCACATAATGCTGCCACAAAGTGCACTTCAGCTTGTGACCTCTATATATGAGTTATAGCAAGTAAAACGTTATACACGAAATATATAATATAAAAGCTAATAGACGACGACAATTATTTTTTTTACTCTAACATTTTAAATACCTCAAGTTGTCAATCTCCAACACCACCATTTTTGTCTTCCTACCAGACACCACACTTTCACAAACTTCACCAATTCCTGAGATTAAACCAATGACGTCTACGAAAAAAAAGGGCAGCAAAGAGTTTGTAAAAAAAAATGGGAAAATAAAAGAATGAAAAGCAGTGAAGAAAAATATATTACCCACTCCAATGAGTAAAGATTTACCTCCTGTGTTGTCCAATGACGAATGATATGATATGATATGAAATGTGGGAAAAAAACAACGACTAAGAACGACGACGAACGCCAAAAAAATGACGAACAGGAGCTGGGAAAACTAAGAACACGAAGAACAGGAGAAAGAAGAAGATGTGAAAATAAGTGAACGACTAAAAAAAATGAGAAGGCGTGTAGGTTTTGTTAAATGTTTAACAATTCCAAGGGAGAAAGTAGGTGAACATTAATTAAACTGTCAGTTTTTAAATTTTGAAAATAAGATGAGCTGTGTCCCCTTAAAAATGAGAACAGATCTGCACCATTGATTTTAGATAGCAAATCGTGGCCATCAATTTTGAGTCCAAATTATAATTTATTTTCAATTTTTTTTTGTTCCCTAAATTACCGAAGAAGGAAACTTTTTGAATTGTGTAGTGTGAAAGAAAACATGAAAGTGAAGGAAAAGCAGCCACGTGTCAGAAGTTGCCAAAAAATGGCTTTGTCTTAGAATATAAGAAGATTATTCTTCCCACCCATTTCAAATTTCAATTTTGAATTTTGAATTGAGAACATCATTAATACAGTTGTCTGCCACCAAGTATTTTATAATGATTTAAAAGAAACTCTCCTTTTTTTGTAGAATTTTTTTATTTACGAAATAAAAAACATATCCAAAAGAAGTAACTTTTCAAACTATCTTTAGTGAGAACACAAAGCTGAGATTTAATGAGGAAGTGACATGTCAGCAAAATTTCCAAAGTTTGGTTCTCCTTTCTATATATTAAGATGTTGTAGGAAAAGTAATTGTGTTATGTTATAGAGATTCATTTTGCGTGCCATAATTTCTTTTTCAAAAGATGTGGGTCCCACAGAATGTTGTGTGTGTAGGAAACTTTTTGTGGTCATGTTAAATGATAAAATGCAAACCCTATTATTATTATCCGAACACAGGTATTATTATGTTCCTGAATATAAAAAAGCTACACATTGCTATCATGCTTGAATATGTAGAAGTGTAACTAGAATACATAATACGAAAACAAAACATGAGTAGCACATTGTGAAAAATAATTAACAACTTAATAAGTGTGCGTGCATAGTTGAGAGTGAGTAGCATATTTTGAAAATTAAATAACTTAATAAGCGTGCGTGCATAGTTTAGTTGAGTGTTCGGATCAAGCGATATCCATAGTTTAGTTGAGTGTTCGGATCAAGCGATATCCATATACTAAATAACTTGCATATCGTTGCTGAATCACGTACGCCTGCATACACTAAAAAAAATAAAATTGTGAAGGAATGGTAAAGGTTGGTTGTGGTTAATCTAATATGCATAGTTAGAATGAAAATTAGGTTTAAGGAATATATATGCCTGCTACGATTTAATTTTACCATTGATTGAATTTTGTCCATCTGTTTTATATATTGCATTCCTAACAAGCTTCTTCACACTAGTTTATTGAGTTTAAACAGTGAACAATACATAGACTCGTCTCTAGTTTATATTATTGTCTTTTTAATTATTTATATTATTCTCTAAGACACCATTTCACGCAAGAGCTGGACTTGAAACGTGAATATTGCACATGCCCATTTTATTTTTTTTATTTACCTTGTGCTTATTTAATTCAACTTGAAAGTAGGGAACAATAAGAATCGAACTCATGACCTTATTGATCAGTGAAACTCTGATATTATATAAAGAATCAATTCAACCGAAAATCTTAAAATATTAAGTGATGCCTTTTTAACGATTTATATTATAAAAAATCTCCGTAATATTTAATTATTTATTAATAGAATAACAACAAGATTTTATATCATGAAAAATCATTTCAATTCAACAACTTAGGCTATTCAACGAAAATCATTAATAATTATATATATTATATCTCTAACACCACCATCATATTGCATAGTTGACTTTTGGGTCGAATCCAATATTACCCTATACGTAACTTCTGGATCAAATCGAGATTGGGTTGGAGGTCAACACACAACTCGAATTTTGGGTTGCATATTTTCTGAATAAATATGGTCCAATCCTACTAAATTGCCATATGTAATTATTATGTGTTTAGAAATATTACAATTACATAACAATTCCAGACATAACCTATCCACGTGCCTTTTGGTTTCCAATTACATAAACTCAAAGTCTAAGAGCGTATACACATTGTGTAACCCCACAGTTGAAGCATGTATACACAATTCGCTACCTTGATTCATCATGCATAAATTCTGTACAGTTAAACGGTTTCAAATGATGAACACACAAGTGTGCCTAGCTTTTGTACTAACAAGCTCATGCACAAGTGATGGGACATTATAGCAAGAACAAAAGTGAGATTGGAAATCATTGCATAGCCTAGCAACACAGGAAATTCCATGGATCCTAAAATTAGATTAAATTGCACAAGTGTCTATGCATCAGTTTAACTGAAACAATTTGACATTTTGCTTCGGCCATAGCAATACAACAGCTTTAGTAAATGATTTTCTGGCTATCAAAATTCACTTTACAGGTAAGACAATAAAAGGCAACATTTTCCCCCACCAACCAATACCTTTCAAACCCTATGAACTCTCAAACTAAAAAAGAAAAAAAAAAAAAAAACAAGTTCTGACTACCCAACAATACTCTTAAATAGAGTTCAAGGACCATCCTAAAAGAGGGGAAGGCCTGCATATGTTTCTAACTCAAGTCTAACTATAATGATCAATATCAGTTACAGGAGGACAGTACCTTTCATATCCTCAACCCAAGAAATCAGAAGATCCTATTGCAAATTTTCCATCTTTGTACACTCAAGTGCAGCCAAATGTCATGTCATCCCCACAGAGAACTCCAACTATATTTTAAGAGTTTCCCAAAATTTTGCCTCAGATAGGACTTAATTATCTTGTTTATCTGTCAGGAAGATGTCAAAGCCTCTCAATAGTTACTTTGCCAATTGATATGTGCATGTTGAGGCTGCTGATAAACACTGCCTCCAGGCCCTACCATATCAACAGCTCCAGCTCCAGCTCCAGCTCCAGCCATTGTCTGGGATTGTTGCATAAGTGGATAGATGCCAGCAAAGGTGCCATGGCCGGCTTGCGTCGGGGCATAAGTCACGTGCTGACCCTGAGGTGGAAGGTTGTAGAATGAACTGGTCGGCAAACTGGAAATGTCTCGGCCAGGCGCAGCCACCCACACTGCCGAACCTTCACTCTGCTGTGAAAACGCAGTACATAATCATATCATCAAATGTAAGAATTCTGGTACCATGAAAACCTAAATACAAATGAAGTAAAGCAGATAGGGTCCAGTCTGCTAAACTTAATTGAATAATGGCGGTCAAAAGGAACAAACCTGCTGTCCATTGAGGTATACATTATTTTCCTTGAACTGGGAGGAACCAAGATCCTCATTAGAGGTTGAATTCCCTGCAGTTGCTGCAGAACTAGGATTATAACCACCAGCAGGGGAGGAACCATATGTGCCATAGGCACCTGGCATTACAAAATGTGTTGAGTTAGCAGCATTTGTACTAGGTTTGAATTGTGGAAGAGGATATTTCATCCCATTCGCAGCTACTGCCGAAGGAGGTGGATACAAAGGGCTGCCCTGAGGTTGTTGAGGAAATGCACCATTACCCAGAAACTGGTGGATTGCTTGAGGAGGGACATAAAATGGTGAAAAATAGTGACCATAAGGAATGTAGTTAGGAGGGTAATGGGATATATGAACCCCACTCGGCGGTCGAAAGACAGGGAGAGGCTGCTGAGTAACAGCTATTGAGTTTTGCATCAGCCCAGCAGCTTGAGTCCCAAGCGATGTTGGACCTGCTGTGGACAAGACAGCTCCCTGCAAACAAAACATAAACTGTGTAAACTTTTAGCACAAAAAAAAATGCTTTCATGCATCACTCCGATGAAAAAAATATAAAAACAACTTAGACATGTTCTCTACGTTTATTCTAAAAACTAAAAAAGAGTTATAGGGTCTGTTTGATTGTGTTTAGATTTTTTTGTTCTTAAAACTGTTTTGTAGAATAATTATGGAAACAGTTGTTTTTTGTGTTTTTTTTGTTTTGAAAGTTAAAAACCAAAACAAAAAACAAAAACATCTCAGACATGTTCTCTAAATTTGATTCTAAAAGCAAAAATACAGTTATAGTTTTTAAAACTTTTTTTTACAAAACAGGCTTACCAAACGAGTTTTTTATTTTTTTGTTCTGAAAACTAGAAAACTGTTTTTTAAGAACAGGGATCAAACAGAGCCATAATTTTTATAACTATTTTTACAAAACAGACATTATCAAACAGATTTTTGTTTTTTTTGTTTTTGTTTTTCTGAAAAACAAAAAACTTTTTAAAAACAGAATTCAAACAGGCCCAAGATTTCTTCATCGTGATTTTTACGAAAATGTTGAACAGAATCGTATTAGGAAGAAAATATTGCGAAAATCATTTATTAATATACAATTGGGAAGTCAGTTCTTGCCAGCATCAGCACAACAGAAAAGAACAAGCTCAAAAACCCAGATAAGTTCCCAGAGAAACCACATGATCAACAAAGAATGGAGACTGCATGTTTACGGACAGACTTCATTTATAAACAGAAATAAATTTGAACGACCATGAGCACAATGATTTCACATAATAACCAATAAACCATCTAACAAATAATAGAAGCATCATTTTGAAATGATCACTCTGATTGAAAGCCAGAGATATATCGGATTTAGTAATGTGTCTCCAATCTTAGAGAGTACACAATGTTAAATCTTCATAACTAAAATAATGACACTTCAACAATGCAAACCTCTTGAAGAGACTGAGAATTTGATGCAGGCTGCACTGCAACATTGCCATTGAACTTAGTAGTAACCCCGGCAGAGGGAAAAGGAGAAAGGCGACCATCACTGTCAGCACCAGAGCGGTAAAACTGGGCATAATAATTAGTTGGATCAAACGGTTGTTGGACCTACAGTAAGATAACAATCAAATTTAACCTTTTAAGCAACCAAAAAAGCAAAGTAAACAAAAAAGAAGATATTATAGGTAAGAGGGCTCACAATGAAGCTAGGAAGCCGAGAAATATCACGTGCTTGAGACTCGGAATTATCAAATTGTGCAGGCTGTGTTCCAATCATTGGGGGCATGAAACCAAAACTGTAGTTTGGAGAAGTATGCACCACCGAGTACTGATTACCTTCAGATGGAAAAGTAGTGTCTTGCTTGGACTCATTATAATCCTGAATAGCATTGGATGAACCGTCCATGTCACCGGATGATAGATTCTCAGGCATAGTAGTGGGTGATTGTGGATGGTCAGGATAATCGCCCACCACAGACGTGACTGGAACATTTTGACTGCTGAAGTGAAAGATATGATTTGTCAGGGACAAAATTGAAAATTGCTGGAAGCTAGGCGAAAGTGTACGCATTAACATGGCAAAAGAATACATCAGGTATATGTATCAGGAAATGCAAACAGACAAGATACGTGCTCCAGTAGTAAAAGTACAGAAAAAATACTGAACTAAATAACTGAAGGGTGATAAAGTCAATTCTAGGGTCTACAAACAGCATTATAGCACCCACAGCAAATGGAAGAAATTGAAAATTTATTCATACTGGTCACTTGTACCGTACGTACCCTCGTTATCCAGGGCAAAGATTCATTTATCGAAAGTCGGAAACTTAAGCCTTAACAAACAATAATTATAGGCTCATTATATCTCTTAAGTTATAAACTCACTAACATAACTGAGCAGGTATCAAAGATTTGTGCATGAAAATTTTCATTCACCCCATTAACATCCTTTCATGAAAGTACTTAAGTATGTATATTCTTTAAGTTTTATTATACTTGAATTCACCAAAATCAGATTCACAAACTATACTTTTAAAAGATTTTACCTTGACACTTGCTCCTCTGCACTTTCTTCAACAGCCTGAGATACTCCGGAAAGAGGTGTAGAACTCTTTTCGCTCTCTGGGCCACTAACATAACTTGTATTAACTCCAAAAGTGACTCCCAAACTCCCAAAGCTAAATTTGTTCTTTTCAGAATCAGGTACAGAGATATGATTTGGAAGTATAACATGTTGACGTGGTGGAAGATGTAAATCCTCCAGCTTCCTCTGCAATTTTGAAGTAGCTTCTTCAGAGTCAAGGACACCAGACACTGATTGTAACCGCCCAGCTGAAACAGCAGAAGACTCAGATGCACTAGCTGGTCTAGAACCCTGGTTAGTTGTATTTGTTGGCTTCGGTTTCCACTCTTTATTTGAACCAGCTGTTATAGAAAAAAACAAATTATAAATCTAGATCAAGCCAATCCATGATTATAAATGGTTACAGCAGGGCAAAACTTGTAACTGCAGTCACACTTAGCAGCATATACATGCAAATATATACAATCATGAAGACACCCATCTAACCAGTAAAACACACCTAAATACAGTCAATATAAATGGGTTACAATACTTATTAATCTCGGATAGCGACTAACCCTTCAAACTGCTATAGCATTATAGCGGGTAGCGCTACAACGCTACTGTGCAAAGTATACCTAAGTGATACACTAAATTGTACTCCACAAATATAAAACTTAAAATATGAAAATGTGACATAAAAAACAAATTTGAAGGATCTCAAACTCAAACATAAATGATTTCAAACATTAAAATTCAAATCATAAGCAAATTGAAGGAATTAAAGTCTCAAATAATGTAACACAACAAAATAAAGTGGCAAAATTAATCAAAATTCAAACTAAACTGCCACTTAATTGAAATGTCAAAATCAAAGAACTTGAGGAACTAATCATAATTGAAATCATGAACATCCAAATCTTCATCTTCACTTTCACTTGTATCTAAGTTGTAAATCTCTTCCTTCTACGATGAGAATACTTTTGCAAAAACTATTGTAGCGGCGCAGTAGCACCGCGATTCAGCCGCTACATCCGCTACACTTCGTCTGACCGTCAATGCAACTCCGCTATAGCGGGGCTATTCACAAGTATAACCATATAATAACTACCATAATAAGATACAAACAAAAAAGCATCATGACAAGTGCTAATAGGGCAACGGAGATTTTTTGGATAAATGCAATCATGTTGTTAACATCATGATAAAACTGTATAGAAAAAAATAGTAAACTAATAACTCAAAATAAGATAAACCCTAACATGGTATTGGCAAAAAAAACTACTGGGGGCGGGGAATGCATGCCTCTTACAGCAACTAATTTCAAGTTAAAAAAATTGTATATAGTGTGGCCTTGTGAAGGCTGAATTGTAGACCAGCACAGCAGCTTTACCCCATTGATTAAAATTATGCTTTCTTCCTAAAATTCTTTCTCTCTTTTCACTCTACTTTCTCTTTAATCCTGTTTACTTTCTAAATTTTCCCTTATTGGTTTAACATTGTTATAGAAATACAAAAAAACCATTAATGTAGCCTCATCTAATAGCTTAAACTTTTGGTTGAAATGGATCTTCACATAGTATCAGAGTCTATGTGACCATGTGGTTACAAGTTCGATCATCACTGCCCCCCTTTCTATTGATAAAAATAATTAACTGTTATGGAGTTTCTTAGCACATATAGGCTGGGCCAAATGCATCATCCACCCTTCAAGCCCAACAAGCTCTTGTGTGAGGGACCATGTTAGAGAAATATAAAAAAAAAAAAATCATTAATATAACCTCACCTAACAGTTTAAGCTTTTGGTTGAAATGGTTCTTTACAAACATTATCCGTTCACATTTTCATATCAATTCACAAAACAATAAGAAAGAAGGAAGATGGATACATATGCATACTAATAGAGATGAATGTAAGAGAGAGAGAGAGAGAGAGAGAGAAGCAAGCCATTGAAGAGCTTTTGGAAGATATGAAGATATTATTAATTTGATAACAGATACAGCTCTATATATATAGAGTTAGAAGCTGACTCAGCATAACAAACTCTAAATAACAAACTAATCATAAGAGAAATAATCAGATCCATCACACACCTAGAGCAAGCGAATACACAAGGGCAAATAACAAACAGTACAAACTAACAGTACAGTAAAACAGTAAACTAAGCATTTATATGCTAATATGCCCCCTCAAACTCAGGAGTGATGGAGTTGAAGAACATCCAGAACTGAGTTTGGATCTAAGTTTAGCAAATCTGGGGGCAGACAGAGGCTTCGTGAGAGTGTCAGCAAGCTGGGTTGAAGCAGGAACATGAGAGACAAGAAGCTCTTCAGATAAAATTCGCTCCCTAACAAAGAAGATATTCAACTCCATGTGCTTAGTCCTGGAACGGAGAACCGGATTATGAGATAGAGCAACAGCTCTGAGATTGTCATGAAACACTGAGGAGTGGTCAAGGGAATATGAAGTTCACAAAGAAGAGATTGTATCCACAAGATTTCTGCAGAAGCAATAGCCAAGCTCCTATACTCTGCCTTTGTACTAGATCTGGCCACCAATGTTTGCTTTTTGGACCACCAAGACACCAAGTTTGGGCCAAGAAAAAGGAAGGCACCTGATGTTGACCTTTGATCATCTAGGTCACTAGCCCAATCAACATCACAAAAAGTAGTTGTTAAAGAGAGAAAGTTGTGGGTAGAAGCTGGCTGCAATATAAGCCCATATGAGACAGTCCCTTGAAGGTACCTGATACGATACCATGATCACCCTAAGGGCAATTTAGGGAAAACAATATGGCTGACTCAGCAAAACAGAATGGAAGCATGGGAAAGCAAGTTAGTTACGGAGGAATTGGTTAAATATAGAGGAGGGGGTGCTGGTAGAGGGGATCTGGAATCATAGTAGTCATTGGGCCCTTTTGGGATTGGGAGAGAGTGAGACCTCTAGAATTGTCTCACATTATCTTTTATATTTCTACATTGTCATTTCCTTTCTTATTTTCTTGTAATTTCCTTATCTCTGTAATTGTCTTTGTTTACTGTTCTTGTAATTGTCTTTGCTAAAGATATGTAAAAACTGATGTTATTCAGTAGAATCTCTGTTATTGTTCTTATTTCTAGTAATCTCAGTAGAAGGTCCGTATCAATTGGTATCAAAGCTATCCGATCTGGGTAGCTTTGGACCACGCTGAAAGAAAGAAAAAAGAAGAAGAAGATGAAAGAGCACTTTCAGAAAATGAGAATGCCTAAGTTTTCCGGTGAAGAAGAAGCCTGGGGATGGTCGATTCAGGCTGAACGGTATTTTAAGGCACATGGAATTTCTGAAACTAAAAAGCCATGGGAAGCTAGAAAGGCGTTCACTGGACAAGCTCGAATCTGGTATCGATTATGGTATAATCCAAAAGTTAGTTGGTGGACATTTTTAAAAGCTTTCTTCAACGAATTCCAACCAGAGATTTGCTTAGAGGATGATGAAGCTGAACCAGAAATAAAGACAATAAAGGAAGAAAGAAAGAGCAGCATAGAAGAAAGAAATGCGGAGATATTGAAGCGCATCAATGTTCTTGAGAACACCATCAACAAAAATCAAATTCACAGAAAACAAGAGGATGGAAGACAAGGAAGAACAGAGAAATCGAGTCAACGATTTTGCAATAATTTTCAGATCTATGACAATCGGAAAATGGAGAAAAAAGAGGATCAGAAAATGCAGTGCAGCCATGAGAAAAACCAGCTGCTGCAAACACATGAGAAAAGGGAAGAAGAGGGGCAAGTCAGGTCTGGTTTGAAAAAATTGACCCAAGATCCAACAAAATCACCAACAGAGCCTACATCTAAGCCACTAATGGAGCGTTACAACCCAAGGGAAGAGAACCTGGACGAAGGAAAAGAAAACAACGAACATGAGGCACCGCTTGAAACTGAAAAGCCACTTGAGCTCAAGCTTGAAGTGAAATCAAAACCAGCAGACGCAAATCTCCAAGGAAGAAGACGGCAGCTACAAACACACAAGACGCTAGATAAGGAAATTAGGTCAGAGGAGGAATTGGGTCAAGTTAGAAAAATGGCCCAAACTATTAACATGTTATTTTCAGCCCAACCCAGAAGAAGTTTTAGAAGAGATTATGTTTTAGTGACAAATTGGGCTTGCACGCCCAATGACCCATTTGGGCCAAGGGGACTAAAAAGAAATATTTCCTATCAATGTAAAAGTTGGGCTGTGAAATATGAAGTCACTAAAAGAAAGGGGGAGAGTAGACAACGCTCTTCAGCGCCAGCCACCATCGACGAGCAGGGAGTACAATTTGCAGACATTACCGACCCGATGATCTTCCTTGATACTGCTTTGTTTTGGAACAAAAGGGGCCACGCTGCAGCTATATGTGCTGATTTCGTGAAGAGGATTTATTGCAGGGAGGCATGTTATCGAAAGCAAGCTCCACGGTTCATCAATGGGTGTTTATCATCTCAGCTCGACTTGCCTGGAGCCGTTACGAAGAAGGAATATACACCCAAGAAGCCATCAGCACTGCTGTTTTTTGCAGCTGATCAGTCCTTATACTTTGACGGGGAGACCACGAAGGGCGACACAACACTTATTTCATGTTTGGCACTGCTGCCATCTCCATTTCACGGTGGCATGAGACACTATTGAGGGACATTTATGGTGATATATCTTACTTGAATGCACTGCAATTTGGGTTGAAGAGTATTTTTTCTTTTAGAAGAATTTTTATAAGAGACCATGCCTCTATCATGGGCGCCATTTCTTTTGCAATTCATTTATTGTCTGACAGGGCTGCACAAGCAATATTCTTTCGGAGTTCTTTGGGTGCATTTATGAGCTATGAAAAGCATGTTTCAGATGACCTCATGATGCACCGGGTTGTTGAAATTTCTCATATAGGTGCTGTTTTGGTAAGATGTCTTCAATTTGACACAATGGGCACTGTTCTTGGCATAATATATACCTTCTTGGTGTTAAATGAGGATGGACAATTGGATCCCGGTGGAGGTTTTATAGCTGTATGTATTAGTTGGCCATTACAATTCAAGCAATGGGATCCCGGAAAAGAAAATGATCATCACCTTGAGGACAAGGTGATTGTTAGGGGGGGAGTATTGATACGATACCATGATCACCCTAAGGGCAATTTAGGGAAAACAATATGGCTGACTCAGCAAAACATAATGGAAGCATGGGAAAGCAAGTTAGTTACGGAGGAATTGGTTAAATATAGAGGAGGGGGTGCTGGTAGAGGGGATCTGGAATCATAGTAGTCATTGGGCCCTTTTGGGATTGGGAGAGAGTGAGACCTCTAGAATTGTCTCACATTATCTTTTATATTTCTACATTGTCATTTCCTTTCTTATTTTCTTGTAATTTCCTTATCTCTGTAATTGTCTTTGTTTACAGTTCTTGTAATTGTCTTTGCTAAAGATATGTAAAAACTGATGTTATTCAGTAGAATCTCTGTTATTGTTCTTATTTCTAGTAATCTCAGTAGAAGGTCCGTATCAGTACCTTAGAATGCGCTTAACAGCATTCCAATGATCAAGCAAGGGTTGAGACATGAATTGGCAAACCTTGTTGAGAGCAAAACTGATTTTCAGACGAGTAATTGTTGCATATTGCAGAGCCCCTACAAGGCTACAACGGATCTGTAATGATAAGGATTATCAAAAGAATTGGAGCCATGTTTTGTCGACTTGCAACTAGTGGTCATAGGAGAGGCAATGCTTTTAGCATCTGTCATGTTTGCTCTAGCCAAAAGATCCCAAATGTACTTGGACTGAGATAAAGAGATACAACCAGTATTATGCTTCTTGACTTCTATTCCCAAGAAGTAATCTAAGTCACCAAGATCTTTGAGGGAAAACTGAGTTCAAATCAATGATTAGGTGTTGAATAAAGGAAGCATCATTTCCTGTGATAATGATGTTGTCCACATATACTAAGATGTATATGCATTTGCCATCACAACGAAAAATAAAAAGGGAAGGATCATAGCTTCTAGACCTAAAGCCAAGGAGAATCAAAACTTGTTTTAACTAGTCAAACCGAGCTCTAAGGGCTTGTTTAAGGCCATAAAGGGCCTTATCCAACTTGCACACTAGAGTTTTATTAGCAGCCTCAAAGCCTGGGGGCTGTAGACATCTTCAATTAAATTACCATTAAGAAATGCATTATTTACATCTAGTTGTCTCAAAGGCCAGCCAAAAGTAAGAGCAAGAGTGATCAAAACCTTCTTGTTGATGAAAATCTTTAGCAACACGCCTAGCCTTATACTTGTTTATAGTCCCATCTGGATTCTCCTTAACTTTGAACACCCAGTTGCACCCTATAGCCTTTCTGTTAGAAGGAAGAGGCACAAGATGCCATGTGTCATTTGCTTGCAAAGCATGAAATTTTGTTTCCATGGCTTCCAGCCATTAAGGACTGAGAAAGGCCCGTTTGACAGTTGCGGGTTCAATGTGAGTGAGAAGTGCAAGAGATCTAGTAAGGGTCTTGGACCGTGTTGTAATAGAGTGAGTAGGATAAAGAGGGCGAAGACAAGTAGAGGACTGATACTCAGAAGGAGAAGAGGATAAAGAAGTAGATGAGGAGGAGGACGACTAACTTAAATGGATAGGGGAAGAAGTCTGTCTTGAAGTTGAAGAACTGTCTTGAAGTTGAAGAACTGTCCTGATCAGAGGCAATGGACATAACAGGAGTGGAAGAGAATGATGATGGAGAATGAGACATAACAGGTTGGTCATCAATAATGTGATCAGTGGGAGTAATGACTACAATGGTAGGAGCAGTGTCAGTATTATGACCTGAGATAGAAGCTATTGCATTAGCATTAGGGGGATAAAGAAGTTGTTAGCAACCTATTAATAAGTTGTTTGACAGTTGCGAGTTCAATGTGAATGAGAAGTGCAAGAGATCTAGTAAGGGTCTTGGACCATGTTGTAATAGAGTGAGTAGGAGAAAGAGGGCGAAGACAAGTAGAGAGCTAATACTCAGAAGGAGAGGAGGATAAAGAAGTAGTTGAGGAGGAGGAATGACTTAAATGGATAGGGGAAGAAGTCTGTCTTGAAGTAGAAGAACTGTCCTGATCAGAGGCAATGGACATAACAAGAGTGGAAGAGGATGATGATGATGATGGAGATTGATACATAACAAGTTGGTCATCAATGGGAGTAGTGACTACAATGGTAGAAGCAATGTCAGTATTATGACCTGAGACAGAAGCTGTTGCATTAGCATTAGGGGAGAAAAAAGATTGACGAAGGTTGTAGCTTGGGAGAACAGCAAGTGGAAGAGAGAGAGTAGGTGGGGAGGAGGGTGATAGATTGGGTTTATCATTCCACAAAGGGTATGGGAATCTGTTTTCATTAAATAAAACATCCTTTGAGATATTATACACAGCCAGCTGGATTCTGACGTAGATAACCTTTGTGATTTGTAGAATAGCCAATGAATATACACTCTTGAGACCTGAATTCCAATTTGTGTTTATTGTAAGGTCTAAGGAAAGAAAAACAGGCACACCCAAAAATTTTAAGAAATTTATCATCTGGAACAACATTGAACAGCTTGGTGTAGGGAACTTGGAACTCTAAGGAAGCTGTTGGCAACCTATTAATAAGGTATACAACAGAGATGAAAGCATAATCCCAATATTTCAGTGGTAGGGAAGCAGTTGAAAGCATGGTTAAACCAGTTTCAACTATGTGTCTAAGTTTGCGCTCAACAACCCCATTTTGATGATGGGTGTGTGGACATGCTATTCTATGGTTAATCCGATGAAGGAGGAGATATTGTGTAAAGGACCTGAATTCCCCTCCCCAGTCAGTTTGTATGGATTTAATTGGTAGTTGAAATTGAGTAGTAATTAGAGAGTGAAAAATTTTGAAAGTTTGAAGTGCATCAGATTTTTGCCTCAAAGGATATATCCATGTAAATCGAGTATTGGCATCTACAAAAGAGATATAATATAGATGTCCCATAATGGACTTTACTGGTGCAGGCCCCTAAATCACTATATATCAGTTCAAAAGGCTTGCTGTAAACAATGGTTGAAGGTGATGAAGGCAAACGATGAGATTTCCCAATGCAACAAGAACAACAAAGAATTTCCACTATTTTATTATTGAAGGGAATATTACAAGTTTGAAGGACAGACTTAAGAGTATCTTTGTGATGCCCTAAACGGCGGCGCCACATTGAGTAGACAAATTTTCCTATATCACAAGGCTGACTGCTATTTACTTGAGCATTATCACTACAAGCAAAAGACCTTGTTGTGGACACAGCATTACAAACAGCAGGTACACTACTAGAATTGAAAGGAATTCTTGAGACATTATGTGAAGCACGAGCTGAGACTTGATGTAGATCAGTTCCATCAAATTTATAGAGACCACTGGAGTAAACAATCCCTTCAAGTAAAATTTTGTGCGACCCCTGCGATTTGACAAGACAAACAGTAGGATGAAATTCAAAGCATACAGAGTTGTCTTTTGCAAATTGGCTAACACTCACAAGGTTTTTCATAATTGAGGGAACAAGGAGATTTTAGAGGTGTAATTATGTGTGAGAATCAAGAGGTGCAGCGAAATTTGATGACTCAATGGATGTGACTGACAAACTTTAGCCATTTCCAATCAATATCTTATCTGCACCACTCAGCCGCTGACTCTGAATCAAGTTTAGTGGATTGGACGTGACATGGTGTGTTGAGCCAAAGTTTGGATACCACTCTAAAGTAGGAGTAGGTATTCCAGGTTGTGCAGCAACCATAGCTTGTGGTGTAACTGGTATAGCCTGAACATTTGCATAACATACATATTGAAAGCAGCGATTCTGTTGAGGCATTACATGCTGCTGAACCTTAGGAAAGAACTGAGGGAGAAATTTTGTATTAGAAGCATTATTAGGAGAAGGAAGAGTTGGAACAAAATTCTCATCATATCTATGCCAACAAGTTTGAACATCATGTCCAAACTTGTAGCAGAGCTGATAGCAAACATTTGATCTTCCTCCATGTCCTCTTCCTCTGTTATTACGTCTTCCATAGCGTCCTCTTCCTCTGTTTGATGGAAATGAACGACTGGGATTATCAGAACCAGTGTTCTGTTCTTGATCACGTAAAACAGGGGCAAACAGAGTGTTACTGTTGCCACTGTTATTTGTGATGCTCTATTTTCCAGAATCTGACTCATACTTATCATATAAATGTTGAGTCAGATTCACAGTTGCGGATTCAGAAATCATAGCATATGATTGCTTCAACATCATTTGTTCATGTGTCATCAATTGAATACTGAGATCTTTAACAGAATACGGATTCTCACGTCCTATGAAGCACCGATACGCCAAAAAAATTCTCCAACGAATGGGACACGCATCCTGTACCGATACGGATGTTGCCGTATCGGATTGGTCAACAACATCTAATACGGTCAACCACGCGTCCATTGAGGGGGGTTTGAAACCAGAATATCTTTTTCGGCGATAGATGGGTTTGAGTGGGTTGTGGGGAATCGAAGAAGAAGATGGAGAGATAGTTGGAATCGGTGGTAAGAGCAACAATCCCAAGCAATTTCGAGTTAGGGTTTAAGAGAGCCATACCTGAAACAAAATCAGACCATACCGTCTCCCAACTAGGAGACGAGTTTGACCAAGAAGCTCCAGCGAAAAGCTTGAACAAGGATGGTGGTAGAACAAGATGAAGGGGACCACCAATCAGCGTTGAGAAAACACGAAACCGTCAGTCAGCAGCGCGTGGGTCGCTTGAAATCTTTGAAGACGAGGCTGTGATTTCAGCGAGTAAGAAAGATGAAATGGAATGGGTTCGAGAAGGGATTGATTTTCTCAGCGAGAGTGTTGAAAGAGGAAGAAAGTACGAAGTGAGTGCGTAGTTTCATTTTCAAATACGTTTTGTTTGAACTTTGAATTTTCGCCTTCTCCTGTTCTGGGACTCGCAGGCCATCATTCTAATTGGACTCCAAATTTTGTCATAAAGCCCATATCCAATAACAACCCAATTTTATGATAAGGTTTGATTGTCTATGAACATCACCACAATGATTCATTATGAAATTCCTCAGCTCTAGCCTCTAATTTTGATTATTATTATTTTCAAATTGAAACACACTCTTTATATTAAAAATATTATTTAATACTAAGACATATCGGAACGTATCGAAATATTAGTATTTTGGAAGTCACGTATCGGGAACGCATCGAAAAAGCCATGTCAGAATCGGTGCTTCATAGCTCACGTCCATGAACAGTATCCTCCAAGAGTAATATCAGTACGCTCTTCATTACTTACAGGACTTCCTATAGCCTTCAAGGAATCACAGATACCTTTGATACGAGAGAGATACTCCTTCACCATCTCCGATCCCTTTTTGATGTGGTGTAACTCAGATATCAACAATCTTTCCTTCGATTTCATCATTCCTTGAAAAAATTTGTGTACTTTATCTCAAGCTTCATGCGAATACTTCACTCCTACAATTTCGTTCACCAGTGATTCTGAAATGGTTGAGAGAAGCCACGAGAGAAGCATCGAATCTTGTGTTATCCATTCGACATATGCAGGATTTTGAACTCCATTGATTCGATCTTCCTCTGACTGAAACTGAAGTGGTATCTTCGGATTCACCAGGAAACGATGCATCTGATGCGAGGTGATAATAGGATCTACAATCTGATTCCAGAACAAATAATTGTCCTATGTTAACTTCACTGCTATTTGCTGATTGAAAAATTGTGGCGCTCTGTTTTCTATTGCGCGATTCTCCATAGCTGGATTTCGATTTGCTTACGAAGATCCTTGATTAGACAAAAGCGGATCTGATGCGTTTGAATCTGTTGTGGGAGACATGGTTTGGCTAGGTATGGATCAGACCTTCAGATCGAAGGCTCTAACACCATAATAGAGATGAATGTGAGAGAGAGAGAGAGAGGGAGAGAGAAGCCATTGAAGAGCTTTTGGAAGATCTGAAGATATTAATGTGATAACAAATACAAAGTGAGAGCTCTATATATAGAGAGCTAGAAGCGGACTCAGCATAACAAACTAATCATAAGAGAAATAATCAGGTGCATCACACACCTGGAGCAAATGAATACACAAGCAAATAACAAACAGTAAAACTAACAGTACGGTAAAACAGTAAACTAAGAATATATGCTAATACATACAAAGGAATTAGTCCTCTTACTCATCACCAGAACACACAAACATATTGATCCAATACGTCAATTGAATTGTTTGAGCAAAAAAATACTCCCATAACAAGACTTCTAAACCTACAATATAACCAGAAAACTCTGCATTTTTCACTCAAATCTGATTACTTTAAACTGCGTTCTTGTGTGTATGTAAATACTGGCAAGAGGGTAAAACACACAACAGCATCAGAAGAATAAAAAGCATACACACATAAACAAATTTATGCATGATGCCTCTACAACAATGTCTGAATATGTAACAGGTAGTTATTGCATGGAAATAACAAACACTGGAGAATACGGACGGAGTTAAAAAAAAAAAGCCTCCTTGTTAAACTGCAGAAATATGAATTACCTTTCTGAAGGCCGACTAATTGTTGTGACCGGCTACTGTAGTAAGAAGAAGGCCTATTTACTGAAGAGCTACCATGTATTACTGTTGACGAAGATGACACCTCAGTAAGATGATTCTTTGCCACTCCCTGGGATTTTCCTTGAATCTTTCCTTTCAAAGAAGAGCTACTAGTCACAGAAGCTGTCATACAAATATTGGGAAGAAATTCATCATTAATTACATTGGAAAACTTCAAAACCCAACAAATTATTAAAGTACTCCAAGTAAAAATGTCAAATGTCCTAACCAGCAGTGTTAACAGCAGTTAATTCCCCAGGAGGACATTGACTTCCCACTTCACGTCTAATAGCCCCAACAGTACCAGGAAAACATGAATCGTTAGATGGAACCAGTACAGGGTCTGAAGAAGAGAAACAGATGGCCGATGACGATGCAGGTCTAGACCCTAAGCAGTCACTGGCAGAAGACACTGACTCACTGCCAAAAACAACTGTTGCACTTTTGTCCAAGCTATCAGGAGGAAAATCACTACCCAAACTATTATTACCACCAGAAGATGGACTAATTCTGTCCATACTAGTAGTTCCAGATGCTACATTGGAAATAACTGGAACAGAACTGCAAAGGATATATATATAGTTATGTAGCTTCAACCAAATGTATCAGGACTTAAATTCACATTACTGTAAAATAATTAGCAACTAGAGGATTGCAATGACAGCTAAAAATTCAAATTATTTACCTTGTTCCAGAACTTTTTTCTTTAGTCTTTGTTTCTTGAGAAACTGGCAAAGGCGGTGCACCCTTCTCAGTTACTTGATTGGTTCCACTATCTTTGCCTGTACCAGAATTCTTGCCACCAACAAAATCTGAGAGAAGGCCCATAGAATATACTTTCAGTTTAGCAGCTCTACTGCCCAACACAACATCTAAACTTTAGCAAAAATACACATTACATTGCAGCTACATCCACTACTTTTCATCGAAGTTACCAGTTATAAATTTTAAGGGCAAGGTAAAAAGTTCCAAGATATGTAACACCATTGATTTGGATACCAAAAGGTGACAAAACAAAACAACCAAATGCTACTACAGCATGTGCGTACTCAGCTTACCTATTTCAAACATTTCTAAACATACAGAACCTAAAGAAATCGAAGCAAAAAATATTTTCGCTGAAAAATTAGGAGGTAAGCAGGAAAGAGAGAAATAGGGAGTTATCTAACACCAAAAGGGGGGAAAACTCAAACAAGTCGTTTCAAATAGATATTTTACCGTGCGACACATGATGAGGTGAAAATTTTCCCCGACCACCCCTAACCCCCCGCCCTTGGGAGCCAGGCTTCGAACGAGACTCCAAAGGCTCTCTGTTCTTAACAGTCTGCAGAATCATACACACATGGAAGGAAAAAAAAAAACTGAATTAGCCAGCTCAAAATAATGCTTAAATGCAAATTTTGAACAAAAAACAATAAATAAAAAGGGCAGAGCATAAGTAAACATCAACATCAACAACACCTTTATCCCAAACTAGTTGGGTTGGTGGTCAATGAACCCAAATAAAAAGATTGAGGGAAAAGAAGGAGGAAAATTAAATACAATAGGAATTAAAAATTAAAAATACAAAAAAGAAAAATACAAAAAATAGAATAAAAATAAAGATAGATAAGAGAGAAAATAAATAAGAGGAAAAAATAGTAAAAATAAAAACAGATAAATGAAAAGGAAAATAAATTGGATACGAAAATAATTAAATAAATAAAGAAATGAAGGGGAATAAATATCGCTCCCCATTAAATCCCAACTAACGAGGATAGGGATGAAGACAATCATTGTACACAGCCTTATCCTTGCATATTTGTAAAGAGATAGTTTTCCAAATTCGAACCCGTGAAAGGTCACAAAGGAGCAGCAGTCACATCCCAAACAATTAGCCATTCCAACCAAACAGCGAAAAAAAATTCCATGAGAATATGATGCAATTAACAAATAAGAGGCCACTATCTAATTCTAATCAACAACAAGAACAAATTACCTCCTTTCTTTTCTCCCTTTTTCTTTTGACCTCATGAAATGTGTCTGCAAAACAGTTGCTCAATGTTATTTTCTTTAGACGCATATAATAAGAACAATAAATATGCAACAGCCACAGTAACCCAGAAGAAGGCAATTAAATGCTCAAGCAACTTCAAAATGTTATTACTAATACTAATAGCAATACATGAACGGATGTTGATAACTTCATATGCAAAATGATGAGGGTTTGAAACTTCATACTCAAACCAATAACTCACAAGGGGAGGAGGGGGAATATATTAAAAAATCATGAAAGCAGTTACAAAGACAGCCAGTTTGATATATGTAAAATTAAACATGCATAAACCAGAGAGTTAGTATTTTGTACTGAACATTTAGGGATTGAAATTCGTTCCAATAGCAAAGAAAGGTAAAACTAACGAGTTTACTCAGACAGTCAAAGAAAACTGGTGCAAAATAACAATTTCAAACTTCATGACCCAACCAACAAATCCAGTAGAACCAAATGCTTTCATTAGCATCACAGAACCTCATAGACATTACTTCATACAAACATCTTAATTAGCATGTAGACACACTGTAATAGTCTTCTGAAAACCTCCCACACAAAAGCCATATGTTAGAGTATGTCAAAGTAGCTGAGTCCTTCACACACTGTTAGACACTACTAACTGCCTATCTATCTTTCTGACACACTAACCTTTTCTGCTGTAACAGAATTTTAACAGAATTGCAAAGAGTGCTGACCCTTTAATGCGTGTGGTGTGGGATGGACTCAGCTACTATAACATACTCTAACACCACACGAGACCTTGGGGCTTAAGTAGAATGTAATAAAAGCTAAATGTTATGTCACTCCATCAAATGAAGAAGACAAGTGAAACTAAAAAATGAATACCATTTGCCACCAGAATACTAGATAAACCGCTAAAAACTATTTCTACAAAAAGAAAGGGGAAAAGATAATTGCTACATTTTTTTCCTAACAGACTGGAAATCATCATTGAGAGTTATAAAAAAAAATAAAAAAAATTCAATTTATTGACTTGACACAACATTAATGACAAATGTTTTAAAAAAGTAATGAAACACTACACAAGCATGAACTGAGTACCAAACCAAATAAAAAGGAACATACAAGGCCCTCTTGCTAAGAGGTCTACGTGGCACTAACCAGTCCTTTTTAAAACTTACACGCTTAGTAATAATCAGGAATTGTGGATTTCCATAACCATCACACTACACAAGAATGATAATCCCCTCACGGTAATGCATTTATCACCTTTTTTAATAGACATTTTAATTGAGAGAAAGGGGCAAATTCCCGACAAGGGATGGGGATATGATATCCTGCTCTCAAACAGAGAAACCAAAAGAAAACAATGAACCTCAAAAAATGCAATAAGCTGTCAAATCTTTCTCCATATCAAACAGGGAAACCCCTAGATGAAACCATGCACAGACACTAAAGTAGCAATGAAAACAACCCTATCCCCAGAAAGAAATAACCCTAAAAAAGTGTGCAACCTTCCCCAACCAGATACAACAGAGAACGGCAAGAACAGCTGATTTTTAGCATCATTATTCCAAAATCTTTGAAAAATATCACGAGAAACAGCTTGAAGGTGGGGGAAAACCCAAAATTCAATAAGAACTACATACAGATTACAGACCTTACACTTTACACGAAAATTTGGGAAATAGTTGTGTGAAGTCTGCAAATAAGCAACAAATTACTGGCATTGATTCTAAAAAGCATCAAAACGTTTAACCTTACAAGGGGTTTTGGATTTCCAAATGGGTTCATCAATGAAGAACCTCTACCAATCAGGAGAATGAGAACAAAAAATAGGAATTACCCAAAATAATTAATATATAAATAAAACCCTCCCCCTTCACCCCAGAGTAGAGGAGAGAGTCCAAAACCTCCTATCTAGATTGGAGGAAAGATGAGTATAATAACCAATAAACCAGAATGCAGAACCAAAACACAGAATACCCCTCTCAAAAGAATCCAGTTTTGGCCTACTTAATAAACTATCAGCAGCTAAAAGAGCATCAAACGAGTATCAACTCAGCTGAACATTTGGCGACAATGTAAGTTTATAGACAAAAAAAAGCATCTCAATTTATTAAAACGAAGTAGAGTCAAGTTCAAAACTACAGTAAGTCAACCAAGAACATCTGATATGAAACTAGACACTCAGAAAGTCCACAAGATGACTCATGCCGTAACAAAAACTATACTTTACATATGCCAACTACACAGAACCTAACAAAAATCAAAAGGGGTATTAAAAAAACCCAAACTTAACATAACAAAACTTTATCAACAGTAAAAGAAAAAATGAACTTTCTAACACACATTCACACCAAAACTCACCAAAATTCAAAAGGGGTATTACAAAAAAATTTGAAACTTGAGCCAAACAAAACTTCATCCCAGAGGGTTCCCACTCGACACTCCATAAACCCAATTCCATCAATATGCTCCCAAACAAAACAAAACCCAGATGAGAAAAACACACAGGGATCACCCCACAAAACAAAAAAGATCAAGATCAAGATCAAGATCGAAACAACACAACAAAGAAACAGAACCAAATGATGATACCCTGAAAGAGAAGCCTCTGTACAGTCTCGTTGGGATCCATGGAACACTCCTTGAGCATTGCATAAATCTCATCCTCGCTGTGATTACCCGTGATTTCCTTGATGTTCTGGATCGTCTTCCTCACACCGCTTGGAATTGAAGCCCTCAACCCACCCCCGCTCATCTTCGTAACACAAAGCCACAAACTTTCAAAAAGGAAAGAAAGAAAGCGAAAGAGAAGCCAAAGAAGCCAATTGGGTATAGCAAAAGAGAGAGAGAGAATGAAGGGTTTCAGTGATTATTATTGGTGATGATGATGACGATGATGCAAACAAAATACACTAACGAAGAAACATTTTAACAAAAATTGCCACAAAGAGTGATCTGTTATTATTTCTAAACAAATAAGAATGTTTCTTCCTCTTCTTTTTTTCCTTTTTTTTTTAATTGATTGATCTATATCAAAGTAAGATATAATGAGAGGAATGTGGGTGAAAAAAAAAAGGTAGAAATTATGAAAGGAAAAGTGTGTGAGAGAGAGAGAGAGAGAGAGAGAGAGAGAGAGAGAGGAAGGGAGAAGAGAGGGAGCAAAACTAAACTGTGATTCAGAGGGTAGGGCTTTATGGTTCTTCTTGCTCTGTTTTTTATTTGTTTTTTCCTATGTTTTTGTACTTCTTTCTATACCCACACTTGCCTTTTCTTTTCCTTGCATTTTCCTTCGAGTTTCCTTTCTTTTTTGGTTAATACACCGGAATAACATATATATGATGGACGGAAATCAATGGTTAGGATCTATAAAATGATATAAGATTATATTCGTTAAAATGATATATGTTTTTCGCTTGATGTATTAACTAACAAGTTGTTGTCTTTAAATTTAGATAGAATTTAAAATTACAGAAAAATTATGCATAAATAATTTTAAAAGTAACGATTATTATTCCTCGAGAAAGGAAAATTTGAAAAATTAATTTAATATAATGCAGATTTTAATTTAAGATTTATGGATAAATTATAGGAAAAAAATACCATTTCACTCTTACAAAGAGCTGAACTCACGTGAAAGTGAAAAAATACAAGTTGTATCATTTAAAATAAGATACATCTTTCCTTAAATTATATTGTTCTACTACTAAAAGAAATGTTACCCACAAAACACATCCATTACAATTTATTTTTTAATTGGGAGTAGATTTTCTTATGTTAAATAATATAAGAGATTATTTATTTTAAAAATGAGGTAGATCCTCATAAAATATGGTTACATCACATAATACATGAGAATATTTATTATATTTTTAATTAGATATGCTATTTTTAATTAAATAACACATGAGAGTATTAAAAGTTGTTTTTACAATTAATGAAAAATAAGTTATCTCCATTCACTCCAAAAATGACGTCGTTTTGAAGTTAAATGATTAAAAAATTATAATGACAAAACCATTATAACCTTAGAATAAATTAAAATTACAAAAACAAATTGATATGACGTTGTTTTGCACTCAATGGTGATAACTTATTTGCATTTATTACAACAAAAACACATTTAGCCTTTTAGACTTTTTTTAAATTAAATTTGACTCGAAATGTTTAAATCATAAATATTTCATGTACCACAAATGTATATAATACAATGGGCAAAGGATTTCTCCAATCAATAGAGATAAGTTATCTCCGGTGATCCCAAAATGATATCATTTTAGGACATAAATCAAGGTGTTTTTGTAATTATTATATATTGCATGGTTATATTAGTTTTAATCATTATAATTTTTAATTTTATAACTCATAACGACGTCGTTTTGAGCTCACTGGAGATAATTTTATCTACGATGACTGGAGAAATATTTTGCATTTAATAGTTAAACAAAAAAGCTAAATTAATTAATAGTGGGTATGAAGGTGACTGATTATATAGACAGTAATAGAATTTGGGATCTAAACAAGCTTTCAAGGTGGCTCCCAAATGATGTTCTGCTTAACATCCGAGGTATGCTCCCTCCGAATCCTCGTGATGGGATGGACCACTTGCTTTGGAATTTAAAAGGTGATACCAAAGTTTCTGTTAAGGGTATTTATGCCACTTTATCTGGTGCGGTTGAGCAGCAGGATTTGGCCCATATTTGGAAGAAAATTTGGAATTGGAAAGGACCTTAAGTTATTAGGTTGTTTATTTCGAAAGTGCTTCACAATAAAATTCCTATAAAAAATTTCCTTAGCCAGTTTAATATGGGTTCAACTTCTTCCCAATTTGTTGGGAGCATAATGAACTTGTATTCACTTATTGAGAGATTGTAATAATATGAAGAATTTGTGGTCTGATTTAGTACCAATAGATATGCAGGTTTCTTTCTTTTCTGCCAATTTATGGGATTGGATAGAACTAAACATGTCACATATTGGTTTTTTCAGGGATGATATACCTTGGTGTACATGGTTTACTACGGCTTGCTAGCTTGCATGGAAGTGGAGGAATGAAAGGAGTCATGACAATTCAAACCAGGTTCATGATTATCAATACAATATGCAGTCAGTGATAGCCAAGGTGAGAGATATACAAGATGTTTTTCATAAGGTTAATTTAGCTCAAAATAACCTGTCTCATTCGGATACTTTGATATGTTGGAAGGCTCCTGGAAGCAATTGGGTAAAGATTAATACTGATGGAGCGGTTAAGGGCAATCAAAGATTAGCAGCTTGTGGTGGTGTTATTAGAAATGACGCTGGTCAATGGTTAAAAGGATTTGCTTATAGAATTGGTAGTTGTGATGCTCTTACTGCATAATTCTGGGGTATTTTAAAGGGTTTGGAACTAGCTTGGGAAGATGGATGGAGAAATGTTATTGTAGAAAGTGACTCTAAATCAGCTATTGCTCTGCTCACTAGTGAGAGTGATGCAGTCCGCGAGAATCATATGATTTCTCGATTACGGACATGAATTCATAAGGATTGGAGAGTTCATCTGGTTCATACTTTTAGAGAAGGAAACTGTTGTGCGGATTGGCTGGCAAATTTTCCTTTTATGAATGTTAATTCTGATGATTTTTGTGTTTTTAATTCCCCTCCCCTTGGAATTGGTCTGCTGTTTGATGTAGATTTAGCTTCTATTTGTAGAACTCATCGTATTTCAGTTATTTAATTAGTGTTGTGATGTGTTTTACCCAGCTTGCCAAAGAAAAAACTAAATGGTTAATGGGAAGCTTATTTTTCAAAAGATGTTTCTTATCTAGTTACGAGAGTAGTTATGTACTTTGGAGGTGACTAATCATAATTTTTGGATTAAAATAATGTTCTTTTCATTATTTGCTTATTAAATTTAGGGTTTAAATTATCATATGTTATAGAAGAGAATTCTCTTATGCTAGTGAAACATTAAAAGTCGTTCAATTGCTTTTTCTTTTTGTTTATTTTATTAAAAATGGTAGGATCCACATAATTTGTTTCAATAGCATATGATAAGTCATCTTCTGCTATAGGAGATTAACAAATCCCTTAAATTTATGTTTAATGTTTTTCATCAAGAAACAAACATAAGAAAGAAAGATCAAGATATTAAGGGTCTTATGATCTTATTGCGAGTCCTACAAACTAAAGTACGATTTTGAATTTGAGCCTTAAAAATAGAGAAAATGGTTGCTAAGAAATTCATCCCTTTACATTAGGGGTGTTAACGGGCCGAGCCGAGCCGAGCTTTGATCTTAACGGGCCAAGCCTGTATTTAAACGTGTCCGACTGGTCTTAGCCTGTTACCTGTCACGAATATAATATTGGCCTGTGGCCTGGTTTATTTACAAAAAATAAAAGCCTGTGTGAAGCCTGTCTTAGCCTGTTAGCATGTTAAAGAATAAAAATAAGATAACAAAATTCCACAAAAAATCAATTTCCAGATAGAAACCTTAGCTTCCAATTTGCAGCAATAATTTACAAAGTCTACAATAAACAAATAAAAATTAAAGTGAGAGAAGGTAGATAACAAGTTATATTATCTTAGCCCATTATAAAAAAAAGTGCCAACAAAAATAAAAAATAAAAAAAATAAATTGACACAAACAAGCAGTGCACAGTGGAACGAATGAGTTTTTGTGAGTTTGTTTGTGTGAAGGAGGATGAAGGATAATATAAAACAACACTAGTAATTCCATAAATATACATAAATTCAATATATATCCAAATAGCATAATATAGAACAAAATCATTCAAAAAGTCTGTTAAACCAATAAAATGAGGTGAAATAAATTGATGAGAGAGAGTTATTACAAGTAGTATAAAAAATATAAATAAATATTTATAGACTAGGCTAGCCTGGGAGGCTCTAAGGCCGAGCTTATGAATTAGAGCCTGAGGCCTTTTTATTAAACGAGCTTTTATACAAGTCCAAGCCTGGTTCCAACACGAGCTTTTACTAAACAAGCTCGGGCCTTTACGAGCCGAGCCAAAGGCCCCTGAAAGGCCCCTAGCTCGTTTACCACCCCTACTTTACATGATTCGACATTTGTTCGAGCCTTATGAGTTTTCATTAGTGATGTTTTATTTTGAAATTCTTCTTAAATGTTTAATTTTAAGAAATTAAATATTAATATTTTCACTCCATAAATTCATGGTTAAAAGTGATTTGTATGAAAATTATTAATGTTAAATGGAGAAAAATAAATATCTATTAGAAGAAGAAAAAAAAGGAAAAAATGATTATTTTTAGTTTTGAATTTATGATTAATGATTACCCAAGAACCATTTAGTTGTTACTTAAAAATATATTCAAATACTCAACAAAGTCACTAAATAGATAGTTTTATGTTATGGATGTTAGATCCCTTGAAATAAGGCTTTATTCTGGATATAATGCATTGAAATAGGGAAAGAAGAGCTTTATTATGGATATAGGGCATTGAAATAAGGAATGAAAACCTTTATCCCGGATATATGGCATTAAAATTGAGAAAAAAGTACTAAAATAAATAACATTAATACGTTGAAATAAATATTCAAGAGTTACCAACTACAGTGGAATTATTTTTATTTTTCAAACAAAGATTCATTATTAAGGTGCTTTTCACACCAATGCATGATTATATATACTTTTACATCTATTATGAGTATAAATATTTCGACTTTTCTAGTCAAAAGTTATCTAGAATGTGTGTGAGTGTGTCTATGTGGCATTATAATAGAAAATATTGTTTTATTCTTAATATACGACATTGAAATAAGTAAATAAGTGTTGAAATAAATAAAATTAAAACGTTGACATATTGCATCAGAAGTTAAGGACTATGCTAGGGGGGATTCAATCAAGGATTCATTGTTAAGGTGCTTTCAAACCAATATACTTTTACATTCACTATGAGTATAAGCATTTTGATTTTTCTAGTCAGAAGTTATATAGAAGGGTTTAACATTTCTGCTTTTGCTGCCGAAAATAATTATACACTCACATAAAAGTGAGTGGGTCCCACTAAATTTTTTCTCTCTTCTCTTCACAATAAGACACTTTTTTTTGGTAAGCACAATAAGACACATTTACTTTTATATGAGTATGATAGAAATATTCTCTGTAGCAAAAACATAAATATTCTTCCCTATGTAAAATATATGTGTGTATAGGGCATTAAAGTAGGAAAGAAGCGTTTTATTCCGGATATACAACATTGAAATAAGAAAATAAACATTGAAATAAATAACATTAATTCGTTGAAATAATGCATAAGGAGTTACATACTACTATGGAAAAAAAAAATATTTTTTTCCATTAAAGATTCATGATTAAGGTCCTTTCAAACCAATCCATGAGCAGAGATGGAAAAACGGGCTCGGCTCGGCGGGGCGGGCTAAGTTTTTCAACCCATCTCAGAAGTGGGGCGGGGCGGGCTCATTTTTTGGCGGGTTGATGGTAAGCATAGGCGGGCCGAGGCGAGTCAGTGTAAAATAGGCTCGGGTTGGCGGGCCAACCAGCCAAACGGGGCGGGGCGGGCTGAGTTTTTCAGCCCACTTTCAAAAGCGGGGCGGGGCGGGCTGACTCATTTTTTAGCGGGTTGATGGCGGGGTGAGGCGGGGTGCCCACTTTGCCATCCATATCCATGAGTATAAGCACTTTGATTTAAGAGTTATGTAGAATATATGTGTGTGCCTATGTGGCATTGAAATAGGGAAAGAGGAGTATATTGGTTTGAAAGCACCTTAAGGAAAAAAGTATTGAAATAAATAACATGAAAATGTTGAAAAAATGCATTGGGAGTTACATACTACAATGGAAAAAAAAAACTATTTTTTTCCAATCAAATATTCATGATTAATGTGCTTTCACACCAATGGATTATTATATATACTTTTACATTCACCATGAGTATAAACATTTTGATTTTTCTATAGGGGCAGAATATTATTACACCGGTGTAAAAACAAGAAGTATTACAACAAATCTTGATCATTGATATCTATTAAATTAGAATCGTTAGATATAAATATGATCATCGATCCAGATTGAAAGTGTAACTTATATGTGTGTGTGGCATTGAAATAGAGAAAGAAATGTTTTATTCCAGATATACGACATTGATATAAGGAAAGAAGCATTGAAATAAATAACATCACCGAGAGTTAAGAACTACAATGGAAAAACTATTTTTTTCAATCAAAGATCATGATTAAGGTGCTTCCAAACCAATGCATGATTATATATGCTTTTACATTAACCTTGAGTATAAGCATTTTGATTTTTCTAGTAAGAATATAACCAAGCCTATGGTAGTGTTGATTCATTGAAGAAGGAGAGAAATGCATACCTTTATACACTTGAGTGTAAGTGAATTGGAAATTCTAGTGAGGAAGTGTTTTTACTTAATTTCCCTAGTCTTTATCTCAAAAATTCTTGTTAAAATTTTATGACTTATGGATTATGACTACTTGCTTAATTTGGTGTCTCATTATCTTTTTACATTAAGCCTGAATACTCCATTGATTCTGATATTGATTGACCTATTGAAAATTCTTTTGACTTTTGGTTTCTTTATATTATATTCATGTCTATGCACTTTTTAAAGTTGTCAAAAGGGGGAAAAATAAGTTGATACTGAGAAATGTATGTAAAAATGAAGATACATCCCTATTATATTTAATCTGACTATGGTACGCCATTACTTGCATAAATTATATTTAATGACCTAGTAGAGCATACTTTGAGGGGATCATATAGTTAAAGGAGAGTCACATGCATAAAATATGAATTCCTGTGATACTAACCTCATTTCTCAATGAAGTGTTGCTCATCATCAAAAAGGGGGAGATTATTGAACCATAGGTTACAAGGCTAAGGTATTGAAGTTTTGATGATAACAAAGCACTAACAACCTCAACATGCATGCACAACATTGAAAACAATATAACAAGTCCCAAATGAAGTTAGAAGACTAAGAGAACATGAAAAAGTGAAGGGATAACTTTTAAAGTGCAAAGTCAACACCAAAGTCAAAGTTTCCAAATGAAGAAAGAAACTACAAGATTCAAAGATTGAAGACCAATGGAGAAACATGACGACTAAAGCTTATACTATTTGTAATTTTATTTGGAGTCTTAGGAATGTCGATATAGAGTTTATTGAGCTATATCTCTCAAAGTTGCATTTAGAAGCCACAAACTCATGCATTAAGAGAATCACATGTTGGATCCATACATACAAGTCTCACACACGTGGAACAATGTTAGGTTGTGTAACGGATGAAATATAATATAACGGTAATGTAACGGATGGAATATAATATAACGATAATGTAACGGATGGAATATAATATAATGATTAACGTTACAGTTACCGTTACAACGGTTACATT
Organism: Gastrolobium villosum; assembly: GCA_032173675.1. Taxonomy (NCBI): domain Eukaryota; kingdom Viridiplantae; phylum Streptophyta; class Magnoliopsida; order Fabales; family Fabaceae; genus Gastrolobium; species Gastrolobium villosum. The sequence goes on along the minus strand of JAVKPL010001470.1, from coordinate 79,219 downwards.
CCATTATCGTTATATTATATTCCATCCGTTACATTACCGTTATATTATATTCCATCCGTTACAGATTGATGCTAGAATCATGCATTCATGTTTGAGAAATGAGAAACAATCATATAGAACTCACTTGGATCGGAATTACAAGTTTCAGGGATGCTGAACTCAAATATCTGGATATGGATATTCGAATATCGGTCCGTGAGATATCCGGATATAGATATGTTGTCACATGATTAATGAAAAATTAGGATTCTCACAGCTATAAATGGTCATGTAACTCATATAACTCTTATATAAACGTGCATTGAGGATCCCTAATCACGTTTTTACATAGAAAAATATAAGATTGTTGAAAACACAAGGATTAACTCTCATTTAGGCTCTTTTTGTTCATCTTAAGAGAAAAGCTCAATATCCCTCACCTCTTAATCTTTTCTTTTGAAATCTTTTGTAATTATGAATGTAGAGAGACTGTTCTATATCTGTTTGAGCATGTTTTGCTGCATGATTGGTTTTCAGACAATTGGAGTGATCCTAAGGGGCTTATGTTGAGTGTGATCAAGGTTTGATCATAGATATTGCAAAATCCCAATTATAAATCGATCTTCCAAGCATCGGTTGGAAGTTTGATGATAGTGGAATGATCGACCTCAGTCTGGATGTAGCTCTCGTGTGGTTAGATAGTGAACCATGATAAATCTTGGAGTTTTTTCTCTTCTTTCCCTTAACTCTTTTAATTTCGCTACAATATCTCTTTTTGTTATGTTGTTTGGATTGCATTAATTATACTTTTGGGTTGGGAAAGATTTAAATTGTGTTCTATCTCATTTTTGGTTGATTTTTTGAAAAAAGGGTTTGGTTTTCTTCGTTTCTTACAAAAGAAATCAAACACAATTCACCCCCTCATGTATTAGTGTTTAGCTGTTCTTTCTTTACATATATGCCTACATTCCATGAGGTCCCTACCTTGTATCTCCATATAAGAAGATAATGTCATGCTAGTCTTATCGAGACCACCAATGTCTTTTCTTGGTGATTCAAAACTAGGAACAAGCTTCACGAGATAGACACGTAGTGCACTCTAGTCTTCATAATCATGATCCCATCATAGATCCTCAAGTGAACACTTGTTCTATCCCTAGTACCTTTATCTTTAAACACGTATTAACTATATATATAAGGTAAGACAAAATATAATAAAGATAAAGTATGCTCAAATTAACTTATCATGAAATACTAAATAGTAAAAAGTGCTCATCTGACTAAATATATTGTCTCCGTGACATCTATATACTAACAACTATTTTTATGAAGTTATCTTATCCCTTTGGTTGTTTCTGATTTGGATAAGGTGTTATCTTCATCAAGTCTAAACAATTATTGAGTATTTATTCTCTTAACCACCTTATCTCTTGATTATCTTGAGTTATCTTCATTATGTCTTGATTTGAATTCAAATTTCACAATTATCTTTTTATCCAACTTGCTACAACTCAAAACGTGACATTTTATTAATTCCACATTACTATAGCGTTGCTACGACATCATCTTGTGAAATAAAATGTCAACTAGTCATTTTTTTAACATTATAATCACATCAAAATTTATCAATTTAACACATAATTATCCCAAACACTTAGAAACATATATCACGCAACATTACACTCATTAATCATGCTTTAAGATAGTTTTTTAATCAAATTAGACAGCATTTCATAAATTATAAGATCAGAATTAACTCTCACTTAGAGTGTTAACACTTATGCAATGCAATTTAACATATACCCTTGTAATTAGATCTAAGTCCTCAAACTATAATCTCATAATAACAAGGACTTTGTTTTATGATTGATATTTGGATCTTAAATCTTTTTTTGAACTTGATGCTTGACTTGTTAAATTTGACAATACTTTGATACTTTATTAGACTTGATATATATACTCTTTTACCATGACTTGTGACATTAAGTTTCTCTTGAGAATTGTCCATGGTTGATTGCCTTTGACATTTATCTTCCTGTTCTAATTGTTTCTTGTTGCTCTTGATCCATTTGCTATTGATTTCTTGTTATTTTCAAAGCTCATTCATGTTGTTATCAATATGTTATCTCATCATTATTCTTGTGTGGCGCCATTATACATCTTAAGTCTTCACACATGGTCGATGAATTTTGCTTTTTCACCAAAGTTCTTATGTATTTGTTTTTGTGTTTTTGTTATCATCTAAATATATCTTATATCTACATTTTTTTATGTTAATTATGGTTCCTAATAAGGTAATTTTAAATATTTATTTTAAGTTACAGACTAAAAGTAAACCTAATCTGAGACACTTGTATGTTTAGGTTGCCAAACATAAATTAGATATTATAATAAATTGGATATAAGAATAATAATTGGTTATTTCATTGATTGCGAAGCACAATGAATTAAGAGCAACAAGAAGAACTAGAAGAACGAAAGCAAACCATGGACAATCTTCAAGAAATGTTGATGTCACAAATCATCGTAAAAAAGTTATAAAAGTCTAACAAAATATTAAAGTACTACCAAATTCAATAAATGAAGTATTAAGTTCAAAAGAAGATTCAAGATTCAAATATCAATATATAAAGCTAAATCATTATCATATGAAGGTATATTTTTAGGACATAATTATAAGCATATATGTTGAATTGTATTCCAAGAGCTCAAAGTATTTTTCAATTTACATTGTTGAAAGTGCATGAGGCTTTGGATAAATCTTTCAGTGATAGATGAAAAAAGGATTTAACAAATTTTAATCTTATAAACATCTTTCTAATAGCTAATTACATGTTCCTAAAATATTAAAAACCGTTTCAAAGTAAAAAAAGGAAGAAAAAAATACATTTATGCCCAATTTGGACTTTTATCATGATTTATGCAGATAAAACATTCATTTATCTAATAAATGAAAATATTTTTGGATAAATACATAAAGAACAATTTATTCGGATAAGAATAAATATTTATTTGATAAATGTTGTCCACAAGTTATTCTAACGGCTATAAACGATCATATTTCGTTGGACACTTTATAAAAATAGTCCCAATAACTCATAGACACCAAGATCACTATTTTTATGCATCTAGAACATATTTTGAAAACTTTTACACTGTAAATTACATATTATTCAATCTCTTTCAAAGACTATACATATTTGAACCTACTTCTCTTTAATTTTATTATCCATATTTTGAGATTTATAATCATTTATTTTCCTTTCATACACTATGATTTTAACTTTGAGGGTAATTATAACACCTCGTATTTCTAAATGTATAATTATAATGTGATTTAAAGGGGTAGGATAAGTGAAAATCCAGAAATTATGGCCAAAATACATAAAAAGGGCAAAATGATAATTTACCAAAGACGTATCCCTAGGCATGAAAAATTGAGTAGAAGGTCTCAAATGGTAAAAATAATGCCGGAAAAGGATTCAGGACAAAAACCGAGTGGACAAGCAAGTTTCGGAAAATTTGATGAATAATGATTTTTTCGGTGTAAAATACTGCGGTATAATTGTACTGATAAGCGTGAAAATATGATCAGTATTTTTAGGAAGTAAAAATATGATGTGAACGAGAAAAATATGTAGTTATGAATTTGTGGATTAAATGAGGTGATTTAAGAACGATAAATGATAAGTGGGACCCACTTAAGGGACTTAAGTGGGTGGAAAGTCAAATTTCACTCAAAAATCTGATTTCTCTCTCCTCTTTCTTCTTCTCCCGTAGCCTTCTCTCCTTTGTGCTTGTTGGAGTTCAAAGCTTCATTCAACAAAAACTCCATCAAAACTCACTCAAATCCAAAAGTGTAAAACATCAAAAGTTGTTCCAAATTACCTGGTGAACATCTTTTCTTCCTTGAGTGAGCCACGAAATTGAGTGTACTTGGAGATCATTTTCCTATTGTGGGTGGCGGTTTTGGTGAAATTGGTGGCGTTTGGTGGCAGTTTTGGACCATTCAAAGGTTGAAGCGGTTCTGTCCTGGGGACAGGAATGTTCAGCCCTTATCAGGCTAATTGGTCCCTTTGGATCGTACAGCCTTGGTTAGGAGTATCTATTGTAAAGATATCCCTAAACCTAGCTTGATCGTCAAATAGAAAGAATATGACTGCAGTGTCAGTGTAGTGAAGAGGGTGAGTGTAGTCAATAGTGTATGTTTTATCGTCGATGAGCCCTTCCTTTTATAGGGGTTGTTCCTCTGGTTGAAACGTAGAGCTGAGCTGTAATGGCGCGGGGGCTATTACAACTTGGTCGGCCGTTACAAGATGTAACGTGCCGAACGTTACATTCCCTTAACTGTGATCCGTTAGGCTGTTACCAGAGGTAACGTGCCGAGCTCGAGCGTTGCCGGGTTGACGTAATGGGCTTGACTGCGTGGGCCTCTCATCGGGTTGCTGAAGTGGGCCGACTTCGCGGGCCTTTCACACAGGTCCATAATAGTCGCCCCCCAGCCAGGCTACCCGTACCTTCGGGTTGCCTGGGTGTATGAAATGTGGATATGTAACCCGGTGTGGACATGTTTGTTGTAACCCGGTGTGGACGTCTTGTTTACGTCCGAATCATTTTTTAGAATTCGGAAGATGCTTTTCCTCTGTGAATTGTGAACCGTACATTTGGCCACGCGTCGCTGTTCGCATGCCTTTGCGTGCTGCAACTACCTTGTGCAGTCTTGTTTACCGTGCGCATTTATGGATGCCATCATTTTGTGCGTCACATCATTGCCTTTTGCGGCGATGGGGTGGTTGCGTCTTTTGTTATTCCAAACTGCCTCACCATTTACTCGCGATTTTTGGCGGTTGTTACACATGATGGACTTTAAATGACCTTAATAGCTTTGCTCTTTGGTCTTCCTGTAGTTTCTTTTTATTCTGCAGTTTATTTCCATTTCCCTTCGTCGTTTTTCTCTTATCATTCATTTTCCTCATAAGCTTTCGTGGTTCCTGACTTGCTTTGCTGCAAATCACTCACTTGTTCACGTAGCTTCCATAATCAGGTATTTTTGAAATCCTTATTTTGCTTCTTCTTATTTCTGTGTTGCGTTCTTCCTCCATTAATTGCATTTCATATATAGTCTAGCATCATCCTCTTTCACTTTTCTGTCTTTGGAATGTGGCTGCCATTTTCCTGCTGTGACATTCTCTTTTCCAAGTATCCTTAACTCTCACATGAAAAATGGGAAGGAAAAGGCTTTCCTTCCCAGCTTTGCGTTGTAGCCAAGAGAATGACATAGATTCCAATTTGTTGGAACGCATTCCTCCTGGTGCCCGCTATTGGCTTTGGGGGATTCCCAGGACCGAAGAGGAAGAACAGAAAGCCATGCTTCGCGGGTACCGTGGTTCAAGATCGCGTAAAGGCGGTCGAAAAGGTCGTGTAGCTTCCCGCCCCCGTGTTCCATCATCTATTCATCCTCCTTCTTCGTCTGAGAGTCCGAATCATTCGGGCTCTAATTTTGGAGGTTTTCATCGTTCTCTTCCTTCTTCCAAGGGTGTTCCTTGCTTCTCTTGTGTTTATCTGAGTTCTCAACTCGTCCACCGATCGTTCCAAGTAATAAAGTGATAAGTAAGATCGTCTCCACAGGGATTGATAAACAATTACTACTATAACCAGTCCTCTTAAGTTAGATAAATCAATTGGTATTTCCACACTATGGTAACTCAAAATGTAAAGACTTGTTTTTAGGTTTTTCTGAAAAAGACTTAAAATAAATGAAGAAATATTTTTGTAGAAGAAGTGATGAAGAAGACTGTAGCCAGGGTATATTCACCAATTGTTCCCAATTTTACTTCGGATTGATTCATAATACCTATCGAAATTAACAACTCAGACAAATTATCATCTTTTTAGAAATAATTAGTTAGATCCCAATCCCTTGGCGATCTAACCCTTTACTTCAGTTGGAACCCTAATCCCTTAGTAATCCCGCCTGAAAATAAGCATTATGTAGATAAATCCCACGACTGCAATCCATACAAGTCTATCCCTAGAACATGCATGGAGAGTCATCTTTATCTCCTTTCAGGATCAGTATTCCAATATCCCTATTGTGAATCCTGATCCCCAGAATATCATTCCCTATTAGGTTGATCAGATCTAACAGAAATAATATCAATACGCTCAAGATAAAAGATGAAATATATTAAATTCAATACATAGAATGATTCAATCCTTGTAACAATTGTTCACAAAGGGATCATGCCCCTGACTACAGAAATAGATCTAGCCAATCAACATCATGATCGCTGATCTGATTTCAACATGAACTGAAAAGAAAATAAAGAAAAGTACAAGAACGGAGTGACGAACACGAAGAACGCCTCCTCTAGGTTTTGTGATGTGTATCAGATATGTCTCTTCTTCAAAGGTTGAGTCTCTTTTTATAAGAGACTTTGACCTAATTTGCAACATTTGAATCTTCATATTTTCGCGCCTCCCACGCTCAGAGCGCCACTCCCGCGCTCAGGGCGTGGGAGTTTCTGCCAAATTTCCACCTCCCGCGCTGATGGCGCGGATCTCGCGCTCTCAGCGCGGGACCTTCTGCCAAATTTTCATCTCCCACGCTCAGAGCGCCATTCCCGCGCTGTGAGCGTGGGAACCTAGGTCTCTTTTGATATGTTTTTGCCTTCTTTTGTTTATCTTCCTTGATATTCAGACTTTGGATGTTTTTACTCTTTTTCTCTGCCTTTCTTGCATTGATTGAGTCATTTTCTTCCTCTTTTTGCCTTGTAATTTCCTATATGCTGATCGCATATCAAATAATTCCCAGATTTGAACTTTGCTGTCCCTAGCAATGTACAAGACTAAATCCAGGAAACAGATTAATCCAACATAACATTGTACAGCCAACAGATCATCATACTAAGTATGCTTGAATCAATGCGAAGAATTTTTAATAATGCCTTTCATGAAAAGATTAGAATCTAATTTGCACATCCCTCACCCAGATAATCAAATAATGCTCAATACTCAAGTGTTTGGGGAAATGACAATTACTCAAGCTATCACAGTAACAACATTATCATAAACTTGCTCATATTCTCAAGTTCCTAAAGATGAGGAACATTAATACATGCAAAATTGATCAAAAGGACATCACAGGTTGTAACTTGGCCAGGCTAAAGGGTAGGATTTTATGGATAGTAGCTCAAGTAACAATGAGATTGAAAATTTGATAGTTTTTCATTTTTAACACATTCAACTCATTTGTTTTGCTCCACTAATGTTCCCACAGAATTTCGGGAATTTAATTCCTTCAGCCATATTTTCTTTATATTCACCTTTTTCTTTTCCCTTTTTCTCCTTTCCTTTTAAAGGCACAATTCAGTCGCCTTTCTTTATATTGACCTCTGTGGAGCTTACCTCAATTTCTTTGTTTTATTTCAAAACATCAGGGATTCAATCTCATTTAAGGTAAGACAATAGGAATATGTCTAAGCAATCAACAGGAGTTATGAACAAAAAGGCTCAGGCACAAAGGGGTTAACACTGGAAAAATTCACATAGGTGGTTTATTTGGCCATGGCTACAGAATAAAATTCTGCCTTTATCATTTCAATCAATGCATGTATTTCAGAGAAACAAAGCAAGTTCTAGAATGCTATCACAGTGAGGTCTCTCAAAATAAATTAAGTGTTTGGGCACAAAAACTCACTAGCTATGATGTCAAACTAGATTTCCAAAATAATCATTTAGGCATTTATTAACCATTCAAGCTTAGCAATTCAGACATACTAGTTGACAGAATTTGCCTATACAATATCATGCTAGCAGTTTATGCATCCAGAATTTAATCAAGCATAATTGAACCTGAGAATTTTTTTCTTTTTCAATACAAGACTTCTTTTTCATGGTGTATGGTGTAGTTCCACCACATTCATCAACCTTGCAATCTTGCATTCAGCATGTATGCGATAATTCCCAGATTTGAATGTTGCTGTCATCAGCAACAAACTAATCTAGGATATAGCGTAAGCTGCCAGATGGAGTACACACATAATTGTTAATATCCAAAGCAAAATACGCAAGAAAATATAAACCAATATAAAGTGCCAGCAACCTTAACTTTGTTCAACCTTTTTTTTTTTTTTTCAAAAAGATGTAAAACTAAATTGTTCCAAGAAATTTAAACAAAATGCAGTAAATGGCAGTGGAGGAATAAGGTCAAATGTCATCCATAAACTCATCAGCTTCAAAATCACCAAGGATGTCATCATCTGCAGTATTGGAAGGCATAGATGGACCTGCTTGTGTACCAGGTGGAACTTGACCCATTAATCCAGCTGTGTCAATTCCCCTATCCAAGCACAGTCGCTCCAACATGCTCATCATGTAGTTGTTCTGAACCAGTAACTGTTGGAGCAACTGAGAGTCAGTAGATGTAGATGGTGCTGATACTGGGGCAGGTGGTGGAACAGCACCGCCAGATGCTTTCCATATTGCTTGCCTTCTGGACTCCTTCTGCATTTCATTATACAGACGCTGTGTTAGATCTGCTTTGGTCTTTACATCTCTGGGCTCATCATCTGGTATATCTACTCCTGCTTTTATGCAAAGCTGCTCAATGAGGGAGCAGTGAGCCAGACTAAAGTCTAACCTGCCATGAGTAATCATGTGGGCTATTCTATCAGACAGAATAGCCCCAATATGGAGGTTGTAATCTCCCAGCAGAGTATACAGCAGTACTGCCCTTTCCACATTGACATCACTTAGATTAGTAGAAGCCATGATGGTGGAATTGATGAAGGAGTGCCAGAAAATTGCCTCTTCATTGAGGTCTAGCCTATCCAATTTTTCTGGCACGGCTGGCTGGCCTTGTTTGGCCTTCCATGCAGAATTTGGTTGAGTGATGCCTTCCCGAACAGTGGTAGCCAAAGCCGGCATTTCTTCCCTATACAATCCGTCAACAGGCTGCATCCTGTTGAAGGTGTCAGTGAAAAAACAAGATTGGGTTGCTTCCCATGAGGTGTTCAGCAACCTCTCAATTTGGAAGGCTGTAAAAGAGACTTCCTTCCCCCTGACCCAGCTCTTTCTTGTTCTGTCTACTGTGTCCTTGTCAGCATTGGCACAGAATTCGCGCAATATGGTGCTGCAGCTTGCCTTTGGAAGTTGTATCAACTTGTTCCATTTCCTTCTTTGAATTGTCATGCTTACTGGACAGTCATCCGCCAGGAGACTGCTGATTCTTCGTTCCGGTATGATTTTCTTTCTTAAAAACCAGTTGTGGTACCGGTCTTGGGCTTCCGGAGACAGAAACCGGTTACCATCAAAATCGACCAGAGCAGGGGCTCTTTGTCTCTTGGTGCCAGTTGCACCTGCGGGCTTTTTGCCGACCTTCTTTTGCTGCATTCAGAAAAGTTCCAATACAGATACCATACAAATATATACAGCATTAAAATCCACAATCAGAGACAATCAATGACAATTCCCAGATTTATCTCATGCATATTGTAGTATAACATTGTACTCAGCCCCATCATGCCATTATATTACATACCAGTAATAATGCAAAACCAATATGACAGTAAAATACATGGTATGAATACGAAAAATGGGATTGCAACAGTGGCATGTGTACAATCATATTTTAGGTAAAATACCTAGCATGCATTTCTATTACAGTCAACATATGGGGACCAGCATCTATTCATCTCTGTGTTCATATGCATTTGGAAGGGAGATGAAAATTCTTGACTCAAGCATTTTATCAAACACTTTGCATGCATTTGTCCAAAATTCATCAACATCATAGTATCAACAAACAATATTTCAAATTTAAAAATAAAAGAGTGTACACTTACCTTATCTCCTGCCATTTGAAGAGGAAAAGAATCTACCACGTAGTGATGAACCCCTAAGTGCTTAGAACCCTAACCCTAACCCTTCAATGGTTGAGGGATATGTGGGGATGAAATTGGATGAACAAAATATGGGGATGTGGTTGTGGGAGATGTGTGTGAATGTGAGAAAGAAAGAAAAATGAAGAGGAAGTGGGGATGAGAGTGAGTGGAGTAGGAGGAGAAAAGGAAGAGGGGAAGGAAGAAGAAGAAGAAGAGGGGAGGAGGGGGGGGAAAGGGGGTGGCGGCTGAGAGAGAGAGAGAGGGGGGGGGGGGGGGAAATTTAGGGTTTCCCCCCTTTTTAAAAAAACTGGTCGCGCTTCCCGCGCTCACAGCGCCATCCCCGCGCTGTGGGCGCGGGACTCTCTGCCATTTTTGTATCTTCCGCGCTGATGGCGCGGAACTCGCGCTCTCAGCGCGGTATCCACTGCCATTTTATGCTGGTCCACGCTGCTAGCGTGGGAACCGCGCTATCAGCGTGGACTAACCCCCCCCCCCCCCTTTTTTTTTTTTTAAAGATGAAATATCCACTGGTTGCCTCCAGTAAGCGCTTGTTTAATGTCACGAGCCTGACTGGAACCATGTTTAATCGGGTGAAGTCAAAGAGACAGAAATTATCTCTCTATTCACAGGTTCCCCAAAGTAAATTTTTAGCCGATTTCCATTTACTTTAAAAGATCTCTCATCATTCAGGGGAGAGATTTCAATGGTGCCATATGGAAATATATTCTTCACTATAAAGGGACCAGACCAACGAGATTTAAGTTTTCCTGGAAACAATTTCAATCGAGAATTGTACAGTAATACCTGTTGACCAGGTGCAAACTCTTTATGCTTGATCCTGCTATCATGCCACTGCTTTGTCTTTTCTTTATAAATTTGTGCACTCTCATAAGCAGTTCTTCTGAACTCATCTAGCTCATTTAGCTGCAATATTCTCTTCTTTTGGGCTCCTGATAGTTCAAAATTTAAGAACCTTGTGGCCCACAAAGCTTTGTGTTCTAACTCCACTGGTAAATGGCAAGGTTTGCCATATACCAACTGATAAGGTGACATGCCGATTGGAGTTTTGAATGCAGTCCTGTATGCCCAAAGTGCATCATCAAGCTTTTTGGCCCAATCTTTCCTAGAAATCCCTACTGTCTTTTCTAGGATTCTTTTTATCTCTCTATTGGAGACTTCCACTTGCCCACTAGTTTGAGGATGATATGGTGTGGCTATCCTGTGTCTCACTCCATATTTATCCAACAAACCCTCAAAATGTCTGTTACAAAAGTGAGTACCCCCATCACTAATGATAGCTCGAGGTACTCCAAACCTTGTAAAAATATTTTTCCTTAGAAAATTTACCACCACCTTAGCATCATTAGTGGGAAGAGCAACAGCTTCTACCCACTTAGATACATAATCCACAGCCACAAGGATATATTGGTTAGAATAAGAGGATGGAAATGGACCCATAAAATCAATGCCCCAAACATCAAATAATTCCACCTCTAAAATATTATTCAAGGGCATCTCATCCTTTCGTGAGATATTTCCTGTCCTTTGACATTTGTCACATTTTTCTACGCAATCTCTTGCGTCCTTAAAAAGTGTTGGCCAGTAGTAACCGCTTTGCAAAACTTTCTGTGCGGTTCTATTGCCCCCAAAATGTCCTCCATAATTAGAAGAATGGCAATGCCATAAAATCTGGCCCACTTCAAACTCCGGAACACATCTGCGAAGGATCCCATCAGCACATTGGAAATATAGATGTGGATCCTCCCAGAAATAACGCCTTACCTTTCGCAGAAATTTCTTTTGTTGTTGCCTTGTAAGGTTGGGAGGCAACTCTCTTACCACTTTGTAGTTGGCAAAATCTGCGAACCATGGAGGAACAAAGACTGCCATCACCTTCTCATCAGGGAAATAATCATTGATTTCTTTTTCTGAACTATCTTGTAGTTCTTTTGCCTGGATTCTAGAGAGATGATCAGCCACTTTATTTTCTACTCCAATTTTGTCCCGAATTTCCAAATCAAATTCTTGAAAAAGTAGCATCCACCTTAACAACCGTGGTTTTGCGTCCTGCTTAGTCATCAAAAACTTAATAGCAGAATGGTCAGTAAAAACAACAATTTTAGATCCTAACAAGTAAGGTCTAAATTTGTCCAATGCATAAACTACTGCTAACATTTCTTTCTCAGTTGTTGCATAATTAATCTGAGCATCATTCAAAACTTTGCTAGCATAGTAAATGACATGTAATAACTTTTCCTTACGCTGACCAAGGACTGCACCAATTGCATATGCACTGGCATCACACATGAGTTCAAATGGAAGGTTCCAATCGGGAGCTGTAAGCACTGGAGCTGTAGTAAGCTTTTCTTTTAACACATGGAAGGCCTTTGAACAAGCATCATCAAACAAAAATTCAGAATCTTTCACCAAGAGTTGGCTTAATGGTTTAGCAATCTTGGAGAAATCCTTGATGAATCGCCTGTAAAAACCTGCATGTCCTAGGAAACTCCTAACAGCATTTATATTTACAGGGATGGGAAGTTGTTCAATCAACATTAATTTTGCTTTATCAACTTCAATCCCTGCATTAGAAATTTTGTGTCCCAGCACTATACCTTCAGTTACCATAAAATGGCACTTTTCCCAATTTAAAACCAGATTTGTCTCATTACATCTTTTCAAAACTTTGGATAAATTGTTCAAACAAAAATCAAAATTAGAGCCAAAAACAGAGAAGTCATCCATAAATACCTCTAGACCTTTCTCCACCATATCTGAAAAGATGGACAGCATGCACCTTTGGAATGTGGCAGGTGCATTGCAAAGGCCGAATGGCATTCTTCTGTATGCAAAGACTCCAAATGGGCAAGTAAAAGCTGTCTTTTCCTGGTCTTCAGGAGCTACAGGTATTTGGTTGTAGCCTGAATACCCATCCAAGAAGCAATAATAAGAGTGGCCCGCCAATCTTTCCAGCATTTGATCAATAAAGGGTAATGGGAAATGATCCTTCCGTGTAGCTGTGTTCAACCTCCTGTAATCAACACACATTCTCCAACCCGTGATGGTTCTGGTTGGAATCAACTCATGTTTTGCATTGGTAATTACTGTTACCCCACCTTTCTTTGGCACTGTTTGAACTGGACTTACCCAGGCAGCATCAGAAATTGGGTAAATCATTCCTGCATCAAGAAGTTTTACAACTTCCTTCCTTACCACCTCTTTCATTGTTGGGTTCAATCTCCTTTGTGGTTGCCTCACAGGTTTAATATCATTTTCCAGGAGAATCTTATGTGTACAAAAGGAAGGATTTATGCCCTTTAAATCAGCAATAGACCATCCTATTGCGGTTTTATGAGCTTTTAAAACTTCCACCAGCTCCTTTTCTTGGCCTTCAGATAGAGCCTTGTTGATGATTACCGGATAAGTATTACCATCTCCCAAAAACACATATTTCAAAGTGTCTGGTAATGGCTTCAACTCAACTTTAGGGGCACCAACCTCTATGTCTTCAGCTTTCTCTTTCAGTACCTCTACAGTAAGTCCTTCTTTTTCAAAAGGTACATAATCACGAGCCTTCAACTCATAATCAAGCTCTTGAGGCCGTTCTTTCTTATGTTGAACAGATTCAACTTGGAAACAATCATTATTATCAGCCGGTCTCTTCATAGCTTCTGAAACATTGTAGATAATTTCCTCATCGTTCATTCTTAGTTTAATCATCCCTTGTTCAACATCAATTAGGGCTCGGGCTGTAGCCAAAAAGGGTCTTCCTAATAACATGGGCTTCTCACTCTCCCTTCTCCCATATCCAATACCACAAAATCTGCAGGGAAGATAAACTTATCAACTTTGACAAGAATATCTTCTATGATACCATTGGGTTTCCTTACGGATCTGTCAGCCAATTGGAGTGATACCTCGGTGGGTTTCAATTCCTCAATCCCCAATGATTTGTAGACTGATAAGGGCATTAGATTAATGCTAGCCCCGAGATCACATAAAGCTTTCCCAATGCCAATATCACCAATAGCAATAGGAATATTAAAACTTCCTGGATCACTCAGTTTATCTGGAATTTTCTGCTGGATAAAAGCACTACACTCTTCAGTGAGTGTTACAGTTTGGCATTCCTGCAATTTTTGTTTCCTAGATAAAAGATCCTTCATGAATTTTGCATACCCTGGCATATTGGCTAGGGCTTCTGCAAAAGGAATATTGATATGTAGTTTCTTGAAAATGTCCAAGAATCTATCATAATGTTTGTTGTAGGCTCCCTTCTTGAATCTTTCTGGATAGGGTGCCTTAGACATAACATACTCGTGGCTTAACTCATGCTTTTCTTTTGCCACCACTGGTTGTTCTGCAACCTGCTCTTTTTCTTTTTCTGTTATAATTACCTCAATCTCTGGTTCAATTGCTTCCTTTTCTTGCTCCTCTTTCTCTTTTTCCAGCTCCACAGGTGTTTTTGTTGGAACTGTTAGTATCTTACCACTTCTTGTTGTAACAGCCATACAGTCATCCTTTGGATTGTTGACTGTGTTACTTGGAAAGGTACCTGGAATTCTTTCTGAAAATTGTTTGGCCAGCTGGCCTATCTGATTCTCCAGATTTTTAATGGAAGCATTTGTGTTTTTATTGTTGGCTCTGGTTTCTTCCATGAAAGCATTGGTATGTTGAGCCATATCATTTGAAGCCTTAGCCATTTGAGCGAAAGCTTTCTCCCACTCGGCTGGCTCTTTTTGCTGAGTCTGAGAAGATTGAGTATAATTATTGCTAGTTTTGAAATCCATACCTGATCCTTGAGTCCTCCGTTGGAAATTATTGTTACCACCAGGGAAATTTTGATTTCGCTGGAAATTTTGTTGTTGAGGACGCTGATCGTACCAGATCCCATTCACCTGTAATTGTTGAAGTGAATCTTCGGATGATGGATTTGGACACTCACTGGATTCATGACTTTCTTGACATTGGTCACAAATCAGTGGAGTTGTTTGAACCTTTGACACTTGAAATTTGTCAAATTTTTCACTTAAGCTGTCAAACTTTTTAGATAATGATATTACATCATTATCTGTGGGTTTTTTCACTGCTCTTTGTGTGGGAACTAGCACACTTTCATTTTCATTTCTTGCAAGCTTTTTGATCAACTCAATAGCCTGCTCAGATGTGCTTTCCCGAATAGAACCTCCAGCGGCACTATTTATTATCATCCTTGTTTCGGGGGTGATTCCATTGAAAAATATCACCACTTTTCTGTCATCATCTCCTTCGTAATGTGCACATTTCCTGTTTAATTCCTGGAATCTGTTCCAAGTTGCACAGAGCGATTCTCCTTCCAACTGGCGAAAGTTTGTGATTTCATTCACCAGCTGATTATATTTTTCCATGGAGAAGAAATGATCAAAGAATTTGCTGGACAGATCTTCCCATGTAAGGATGCTGTTTGCTGGCTGTCGTTCGATCCACCTTAATGCTTTTCCCTTAACAGCGAAAGGGAACAACCGAAGCCTGATAGCATCTGTAGATACCCCATTGTGTTTGGTGGTATCACAGACCATCAAGAATCGGTCTATAAACTCATGTGGATCTTCATCATCAGCTCCAGAAAATTGAACCCTTTCCACCAAAGAAATTAATGATGGCTTGAGTTCAAAATTATTAGCCTCCACATTTGGCCTGACTATGCTTGAATTGGCCCTGTTGAATACTGGAGTCAAAATTGTATTCAACAGTCTTGGAGGTTGATTGTTGGCATTTCCTCCTCGCCCATGACCAACATTGTTGTTTTCTGCCATCTCTTGAATTGGTTGTAAAGGTGTGTGCTTCAAATCTTCCCAAATGATCTGTCTAGCAGCCTTCCTTAGTTGCTTTTCTGTCCTTGTAATTTCAGAATCTATTACAAAGTCTTTAGGCGGAAGTCTACCTCGCATAAAAATCAGAGAAAATTATCAGTAACACCTGAACAACACAAACAAGATAAAAAGAATAAAAAAAAATAGGAATCTAATCTCAAGAATCTACGGTTATTTGTAATATTGTAAACACAATCCCCGGCAACGGCGCCAAAAACTTGTTGCGATCTCGGCAAGTGCACCGATCGTTCCAAGTAATAAAGTGATAAGTAAGATCGTCTCCACAGGGATTGATAAACAATTACTACTATAACCAGTCCTCTTAAGTTAGATGAATCGATTGGTGTTTCCACACTATGGTAACTCAAAATGTAAAGACTTGTTTTTAGGTTTTTCTGAAAAAGACTTAAAATAAATGAAGAAATATTTTTGTAGAAGAAGTGATGAAGAAGACTGTAGCCAGGGTACATTCACCAATTGTTCCCAATTTTACTTCGGATTGATTCATAATACCTATCGAAATTAACAACTCAGACAAATTATCATCTTTTTAGAAATAATTAGTTAGATCCCAATCCCTTGGTGATCTAACCCTTTACTTCAGTTGGAACCCTAATCCCTTAGTAATCCCGCCTGAAAATAAGCATTATGTAGATAAATCCCACGACTGCAATCCATACAAGTCTATCCCTAGAACATGCATGGAGAGTCATCTTTATCCCCTTTCAGGATCAGTATTTCAATATCCCTATTGCGAACCCTGATCCCCAGAATATCATTCCCTATTAGGTTGATCAGATCTAACAGAAATAATATCAATACGCGCAAGATAAAGATGAAATATATTAAAATCAATACATATAATGATTCAATCCTTGTAACAATTGTTCACAAAAACTTGTTGCGATCTCGGCAAGTGCACCGATTATTCCAAGTAATAAAGTGATAAGTAAGATCGTCTCCACAAGGATTGATAAACAGTTACTAGAACTATAACCAGTCCTCTTATTAGATCCAATTGGTAACTCAAAATGTATTGTTTTTAGGTTTTTCCTTAAAATAAATCATGATCCAGGGTACATTCACCAATTGTGATTGATTTAATACCTGATCTGAAAGAAAATATCATCTTTTTAGAAAAGTCCCTATTAGGTTGGAACCCAATCCCTTAGTAATCCCGCCTGAAAATAAGCATTATGAATAAATCCCACGATGCAATCAATACAAGCTATCCCTAGAACATGCATGGAGAGTCATCTTTATCCCCTTTCAGGATCAGTATTCCAATATCCCTATTGTAACCCTGATCAGATATCATTCCCTATTAGGTTGATCAGATCTAACAGAAATAATATCAATACGCGCAAGATAAAGATGAAATATATTAAAATCAATACATATAATGATTCAATCCTTGTAACAATTGTTCACAAAGGGATCATGCCCCTGACTACAGAAATAGATCTAGCCAATCAACATCATGATCGCTGATCTGATTTCAACATGAACTGAAAAGAAAATAAAGAAAAGTACAAGAACGGAATGACGAACACGAAGAACGCCTTCCTCCTTCAGTCGGATCTGCTCCTCTAGGTTTTGTGATGTATATTCAGAGATGTCTCTTCTTCAAAGGTTGAGTCTCTTTTTATAAGAGACTTTGACCTAATTTGCAACATTTGAATCTTCATATTTTCGCGCCTCCCACGCTCAGAGCGCCACTCCCGCGCTCAGGGCGTGGGAGTTTCTGCCAAATTTTCCCACCTCCCGCGCTGATGGCGCGGATCTCGCGCTCTCAGCGCGGGACTTCTGCCAAATTTTTCTCCTCCCACGCTCAGAGCGCCATTCCCGCGCTGTGAGTGGGAACCTAGGTCTCTTTTGATATGTTTTTGCCTTCTTTTGTTTATCTTCCTTGATATTCAGACTTTGGATGTTTTTACTCTTTTTCTCTGCCTTTCTTGCATTGATTGAGTCATTTTCTTCCTCTTTTTGCCTTGTAATTTCCTATATGCTGATCATCAAAGATCTAAACACGTGCTCCACAGATATCATCTGATTAGAGAAATCATTGATAGGAATGATGTAAAAATGGATTATGTTCCCACAGACGATAACCTGGTCGATTCTCTGACAAATGCTGTTTCTTAGAGAAAACATTGTAGTCATTATGAGGCTTTGGGCATACGACTTAGGTCTGATTGGCTCTAGGCCAAGTGGGAGCTTGTTAGTATATGGGTGTCCTAGAGACAATCTTTTGATTAAATAAAGGACACTAGATGTAGAACTTTGTTTGTCGCAAATAAATGAAAGCACTATTTATTCAGTTTCATATTGTGTCTCGATATTATTGTTAATATTACATGAACGAACTGGATAATGTTAGTATATGGGTGTGCTAGAGACAATCTTTTGATTAAATAAAGGACACTAGATATAGAACTTTGTTTGTCGCAAATAAATGAAAGCACTATTTATTTAGTTTCATATTATGTCTCGATATTACTGTTAATATTATATGAACGAACTGAATAAACCCCTTGGAATATAACATGTATCTCTTGAGTATCTGTGATGAGATCACGATCATGAGGATTCAAGGATATTGCATGTCTATTCCTAATTATATGTTCCTAGTCTAGAGACACTGAGTATGGGGATCAGTGATCTCGGGTAAGACTAGTACGACTTATCTACTTGTGCATGGATACAAGGTAAAGACCTCATGAGATGCAGATATGGAGATATCTTAGCTAAAGTCGTGGGTGGATCTATAAGAGTATAGCTCACACTGAACATACCCAAAAAGAGACTCTATGAGGAAATCTCACAGATAGTGTCATTAGAGTAATCTCTTTATGTTTGGGTATGTCTTTCCTTAGACCAGAAGTTATTACCTAGACTGTGTTCTTGAAGGCATGTTTTGATTGTATGCCTCATCTGCCTGAAACATAGAGACTCATAGGTATACTGTTGGGCGTGTCCTTAAAGGGCACAGGGTTAGGGTAATAAGCTGAAGGAATTCATCAAATCTCTGTGAGAGATTAGGTTATCTGTAAACCGGAGAAACCGAGATGACATTTACAGGGACTCGGGAATCTATGCATAGTAAAAGAGATCATGAGATGATCTACCTTCAGAGTCAGTAAATTGAAGATTCTCTATTTCGAATAAAGCTTACCCTAAACCGCAGGGGTTGATACATTTCCTTACCCTAGGTTAATGGGAAGATAACCGAGACGAAGGAAAATACATACGGTAACCAAATATGTGCAATAGGATGATCAAGTCATTAATCTGACTAGTTCTGGGGCAACAAAGCATTGCTAGTGCTCTATGTTGTCATTAATTGGGTTGTGGGGTTGTGGGCTTGTTGGGCCCAAGCCCAGTTATGTCAGAAGCTAAGTTGGGCCTAATGGGTCACACACTAACACCTTGTAGTCATGATAAACTAGTTTTAAAGGTATTGGGCCTAATAATGGTTGTTAACCCAAGAAGCTGTTTGAAAGCCCACCTAAATGGGTGGATGGTGCATGGAGCTTAGTAATGGGCTTGGATAGTCCAAGCCATTACTAATTAATTTAATTAGTTAAATTAATAATCAAACATTTGAATTTCGAATTTTGAATTTGAAATTTGAATTTCGAAATTTGAATTTGGAATTTGAATTTCGAAATTCGAATTTTGAATTTGAAATTTGAAATTTGAAATTTGAATTTTGAAATTTGAATTTGGAATTTGAATTTTGAAATTCGAATTTTGAATTTGAAATTTGAAATTTTGAATTTTGAATTTTGAATTTTGAATTTGAATGTTTGAACATTTGAATTCAAGTGTTTGAATTCGAATTTGAATTGGCTTTGAAAAGTTGTTTCATAACAAAAGGATAAGATAAGATCTTATTTGAACAAATTCCTTGGATCAAGAAGAATCTTTGGAGCATATGTTGGGGCTGTTTGAGGAGCACACTTAGGTGATAAGAATGTCATCTTGTCACTTAAAACAAAGCTCCAATCAGATTTGGTGGTTGAGAGAATCACTGGGTGAGTTGATTCAAATTTTGAATGCAACTACTCAACATATTTGGACCCCTTTTAGGGTTGAATTATGTGCATGAAAAATATACTATATGATAGTTTATGAATCTAATTTTGAATTGTTTTGAACTTAGTTTCATGAGGAAAAGATTGGAGGTTGTTGGCAAGATTTGTTTTGCAACAACTCCACCTTATCCTCCCCTGATTCATGCGCAACTTTCAAGTGATTTTGAAAGTTAGTTTTCATTTTGAATGATTTAATCTCTCTTCCCTCCAAGGTGTGCGCATAACATACTTGTTCCTCTCCTTAGGGTTTTTAGAAAACCTAGCCTACACTCCTTCATCTTATGCACCATTCTGTAGGGTAGTTCACTACACCTTTCCAAACAGAATACCTAGCCTCCACCTTCACCACTTGTGCGCATAGCAAGCCTCACTGTGGTGTTCATCTGGTGGCTTTCAAGAAGGAGTTCTTGCATCATTGACGAACGGTGGTGTGGATCACCATTAGAGGGTTTAAACCCTTCAAGCCTGACATCTGATCTCCCTGACTGATCAGGCAAAAAACAAGGTAACATCATGTTGTCTTAAAGCCTGAACCTATGTGTGCATGTATGTTTCCGCAGTAAAAATTTTATTTTTACACCTTGCATGCATCGGCCTTCAAAGGCCAGTTTACTTTCAAGTGGTATCAGAGCCCGGTTGCTTTACCATCGGCGGGTGATGGTACCTTGTTTGTGAAAAGAGTTTTTCATGGTCAAAATCTTTAAAGGGATAAAGTTTAAATTCTGCATATGGATTTTGAATCACAAATCCTTTAAGGTGTTAAAGTTTTTGTTTTTATGAACATGTAAATTTGATTCTGTGTTCATAAAACATTATGCATCATGGTTTAGTTTCTTTTTCTTTATGAAAGTTTTAAAAGGAACACCCTTTTTGAAAGGGTAGATTCAGCCATGGAGGGTACTAAGAGTACCTTGAATGTTTTCTTATTTTTCTCCATGAATTGTGTCATGTTTATATGCATGAAATTTTGTGACAAAATTTATCATATAGTCACCTATATTGATTCAGCCATGAAGGAGTTTGTGGCTATATGCATGGTTTAATTTTGTTTTCTTTGAGAAAGAATTAACAAAATTTGAATTAAAATTGTTTTTGAATTCGGCCAATAGAGAAATTTAAGAATATGAATCTTGATATTATTTTGATGTTTAAATGTTAAATGTCAAAATATATGTGAAAAATATTATGTGATAATATAATGTTTGTGTTTGCAAGTTTTGAACTTTTCAGGTACAAACTGGAAGGGGATGGTCATGGTGCCCGGATTTAAAATTTTGAATTTTAAATTAATGTGTAATCGCGCCTTTTAATTTACAAGTGTATTTGTAATTTAATTTTTGTAATTTTGTCCCTCCAAAGATGTTTTGGAGTTTCTTTAATTATGTGTAATTAGAGAAATAGGCTAGTGGCGTATAGACGACAAGCAGCCGTTGCTTAAAGAAGCAAAATGGACAAAAGCGCGAGCACCATGACTATCTCAATATAAACTATTTATATGCATGTATGATTAGAACGTCTAGTATGCATGAATTGGGCAAACCGCGTTTTGTATGGTTATTATGTTTGTCCAATAGCGACTAGTGTATACCGATAGATGTTTGACATAGGTTACAACTAGCATGATAACTTACAACATGTGTTTGATGAGACCTAATTAACCCTAAAATAAAAGGAACCCTTAAAAGGAATAAATAATTAAGCGTATGATTACCTCCCACCACCAATGCTACTCAAACCTCTTCTACATAGTGGTGCTCCACAACTCAGTTGGGACCCACTGTTTCGTTGAGTTAGAGTAGTGTTTGAAGTGTAAGACACTTAGGGTGCTGGTTTAATGCTTAACTAAGACATAAGTTGCAGGCACAACCGGGCTTATGTGCTTAGGGTAATGGTGCTAGGTTGGTTGCATGAGATGCACCACTAAGTGACAAAGAGTTGTCAACCTAATGTTAAGAGAGGGTATGAGATACTGGTGATAAAGATCAACCCATTATTTAAATTAATCTTGCGGTCTCAGACGGAGATTAAAATAAATAATCGCACTCTTAATCCCACTAAGGTAAAATCTAAAAGTAGATTAACCCTAAGTCAAATAGGAAGGGTCATTGACTTAGATAAAATAGTGGGAGGGGCAAATTACTTAAAGTCTTTAATAATTTGCTTTTAACTACATAACCATATATTAACTAAAATCATATTTACATCTTTTTCAGCTTTTAGTGTGACTAATCAACTGTCACTGCATTCAATTCTCGATACGAATGAACTGACCGGTTCAAATCTTATGAACTGGTATCGGACTTAAGAATTGTTCTTAAGACCGAAAAGATAGCTTATGTCCTTGACACTACTTTGCCTATTGCGCCTAAGGAAGGGGAAGATGGGTTCACGGAATTTGATTTCGAGACCCACAAGCAACAAATGGATGATAATGTGTTGGCTTGTTGCATCATGCTGGCATCCATGTCGCCTGAACTGCGTAAACTACACGAGCATATGGATGCCCCCTCTATTATCATGCATCTCAAGGAGTTGTATTATATTAAAGGCAGACATGAGAGGTATGAGACTTTTAGGGATTTTTTCCTGTGCAAGATGACTGAAGGCATGTGTTTTAACCGCCATGTACTGAAGATGATGGCACTCATTGAGAAGCTAGAGGCTCTAGGGTTCACAATGGATGCTGAATTAATTAATGACTTAGTTCTATCATCACTTCCTTCTTCTTTCAGTGAATTCATAATGGATTACAACATGCATGGGATGCTTGTGAGCTTGCCAGAGTTGTTAAGGATGTTAACGACTGCTGAAATGTCTATCAAGAAGGATGGGACACAAGCTCTTATGATTGGTGGGCCTGAAAGGGCTATGGGTAAGGGCAAGGAGCCTGCAAAAGGCAACTCCCTTAAGCCCAAAGGAAAACCCAATAAGAAAAGGGAAAAAAGAAAGGTAAGGGAGCACCCAAGGACAAAAGCGATGCTGTGTGTTTCCATTGTGGCAAATATGGCCATTGGAAAAGGAATTGTCCAGACTACCTGAAGAGTGTGAAGGAGCATGGTGATGCTTTAATCTCAGGTATTCACATGATTGAGATAAATTGTTCTTATGCTAATCCGACTTCATAAGGTATTGGATACCGGTTATGGTTCTTATAATCTGCAATGTGTTACAGGTGCTTAGAAATAACCTAGAAGATTGGAGAAGAACGAGGTGGACCCCGCGCAGGTGATGAAGCAAGAGTTGCTGCTCATACTGGTGGAGATACCGACCTCATTAGCCTACGGGCACTTTATTGCATTTGAATAATTGTCTTTAAGTTCCTGGCATTTCTGGAAATATTATTTCTTGTTTAGAACAAGATGGTTTTGCTTTAACTATTAAGGATGATACATTTTCTATCATTTTGAATGATATTGTTTTGGTACGCTTCTTTGATTAATGGCTTGTATGTTTTGGAAATGGGAACTAAAGTGCTCAATGTAGATGTGAAATGACCTATGATAGATAATCAATCCTATCTTTGGCACTATAGACTAGGGCACATAAATGAAACAAGATTGTCTAGGATGCATAGAGATGGATACCTGGACTCCAAGGATTTGGAATCCCGTGGACAATATGAATCTTGTCTAGCTGGGAAAATGATTCGTCAATGCCCAAAGGGCTTGAGATTCATAGGGTTAGTGAGTTATTAGAACTCATTCACTGTGATTTATGTGGCCCGATGTATATTATGGCTAGAGGAGGAAACTCCTATTTCATTTACTGATGAAGTAGAGAAACGGTGTGGCAAGATGGTTAAGTCATTGCGATCAGATCCTGATGGTGAATATTTGAGCCATGAGTTTCGGGATTATCAGAGAGAAAATAGAATTCTCTCGCAGTTTACTGCACTTAACACACCACACCAAAATGGTGTCAGGAGAAATAGGACTGTGTTAGACATGGTTAGGTCTATGATGAGTGAGACTCAACTTCCAAAATCATTTTGGGGATATGCCTTAGACACAGCGGCAAACTTTCTAAATAGGGTACCGTCTAAATCTGTTCAGACCACACCATATAAGATATGAGTGGTAAGAGACCTAACCTGAGTTACCTCAGGGTATGGGGATCGTCGGCTTATGTCAAAGCGTTGGCATCAGACAAGCTTAGTGCTGAGAGTACTAAATGTCTATTTGTGAGGTATCCCAAGGCTCTAAGGGATACTGGTTTTACTCCAGGAATGCTGAGTTCCTTGAGAAGGATTGTGTAACACCCACTCTTGTATGCATCCAAGAGGGTTGTTTTCTAAATTGTATTAGAGTCGCAGCGGTATAGAACTCAAATAAAAAAAAAACTTTATCAATTAACATTTAAATTAGACACTTCAAAACGTTCAGATTTGATTCTCCCATAAATCACTTAAGTAAAATGAAATCGTTTATCAAACATAGAAAATTTCATAGATAAAACCATTTGCTGAATCCTTGCTGTCTTATAAAATCTGTATAAAATCGGATTCAGCAGCGTAAAAAAATGTTCAAAGCTTCTGAAAAACTAGACATCCGGGGCGTCGCGCACATATAAATTATACGCGATTCGGAGGTGTATAGCCCCACGGAACCGAACACGCAAGACGCTTGCGAATTCTGTCTGTTTTCTGGAAAACCAGCTGTCTTGCGAAAATCATTAAAATTCATACAAACATCGCTTGAACATAAAACCTGCGTAATCTTAAAGTGCATTCCTGGGGCTTCGCATGCATATAAATTATGCCTCATTTGAAGGTCCGTAGCCCCGGAACGACAACATTTAAGGTGCTCCAAAAAAAAAATCAGATTTCAGCATTTTCACAGCCCTTCAATAACAGCTCAAAGTTTAGATTGTTACCAAAACGTTTCAGAATTTTCAAAACAACTAAAGGGTCATCAAGGACTAGAATCCAACAGTAAAACAACTTCATAGCTTAATACAGTCATCCGAACAAAAAATTCAGAATTATCCAAAGGCTCAACCAACAACATAAACAACAACACGCAAGGCTAGAGTCTTTAAAATCAAGTCTTCATATGCTCTTCCGCCCTCCTGCCATTTTATCAAAACAGAAGCCCCAAAGGGGTGAGAAAAATATCCCAGTAAAGTGATGACAAAACAGAATGCAAAAGCATTTGCTAGATACAGAAATAATGGACATAAACAAGCTTAAATATACTTATACATATGCTGCCAAGATTCTAATCAAGATGCGTATATAACGCCAAGAGTACGTAATTCGCATCGTCATGTGCGTACTAAACAAGACAGTGGAAGGGCCTCCCTTAATGGCTCCTTGGAGGGTTCCAACTGTATCCTAAGTGGACTGAAGCCAAGTGTCCCAAGACCCTGGTACCAAAGGGATGCCTACATGATGCGTGCTCAAACGTATGCATAGTTTTCGAAAATAATTTTTATTGCAACATGGAATTTATGCATGGATGTTATGTCTTGTGTCACACACAGCATACAAGATAAAAATTTCATGAATGCACATGTATGTCTAGATAATATTCAAGATTTAGCATATAATAACTCAAGGTTGCAGCATATGTAAAATCAAGAGATTCAAGATTCCAAGACAAGCAGATTTCAATACACATAATACCAAAATATGGAGCTACGGTCAAACCTCGTGCTCCCACTAGCAATCAAGAAGGTAGTGTCACCACACTTACCTCAAACGTCACAAGGATTTTACCGGGCAGTAGCGGATTTCCAAGGTTTCAAGGGTCTTAAGCACCTAATATACAAGTACCACAAATCAAAAATACATCACAAACAATTCCTAAGACTACCAACAAGTTTTCCAAGCCTAAAAACTCTATTACCCCCATTCGGCCATCCTAGATCTCTCCCCAACATATCATGACATCCAAAATACTCTTAACTATGCTAAACAGTGACATTAAACAAGCCCAAACAGAACCGATTTTTAGCACATAAAAGGATTCTCATAATGCAATTTCTTCCTTTCTACACAAGGTGCGCAAAAGGCCTAATATCATGCTGTCTAAATAAATTAAATGGGACATAGAGCACACCTAGGCTAAAACAGAAAAGGTTTAGGTACAAAAGGCTCAAGACATAAGTTTGGATTAATTTAACAAGACAAGAGTGTGAGGAGGACAGCCTAACAACATGCAGAAATTAATTCAAAACAGGGCTAGACTTGGATTCAATTTTACAAATACAGATTTGGTTTTTTTATCAAGACAAATCATTAGAAAAATTATTCCAAAACCCAAACTACATCATAAGGGGCGCTACTAAGGAAGTCTAAACATACAGCCTTCTAAAATTAAATTCTAAACAATTTATGAAACACTAACACAGCCCCATCTAATCTTATTAAAAGAACATTTCAAGGTTCAACTTCTTTATATAATCAATGTAAGATCTAAGGATAGAAACAGGCAGAATAGAACACAGACAAAAGCTAAAAAAATAAAACTTCCTCAGCATGCTTCTAGGTTCAACAGAAGGGAAAAGAAGAGGGGTTTTTTTGTGCCTACCTCTTGGCCACACACAAAGGAACCGAACAGAACCAAGGAGCAGCAACACAGCTACTTCAGCGAGGAGTGTGCGCACAAGGGGAAGAAGGAAAACAGTGCTGCTGTTCAGATCTCCAAGGATGCAGCTTCGGCTGGATCAAGGAAAAGAGATGAAGGTTGAATGTTAATGGTGGTTCTTGAGGAGATCCACGATTTTTGTGTGAAGGAGGGGATCAGAATAAGGTTCAGAATTTTTATTTCTTTCTTCTTGGTGGTCCAACACTCACGGCTAAGGAAGGGAATGGGAGGCCTCTCCACAAAGCGCATAAAATAGGGCAGAATGAAGAATTGGTTTACCTTGCATATCCCTTCTCTCCTAGGCGCCCTAGATGAAGCAATTGGTGTCAGGATTTCTGCCCAAAGGAGTGACATGCAGGCTGACTTCAGATCCCTAATTGGATGCATGCCCTGAAGCTGCAGAGGTTGAAAGATAAAGCTGCATAGGTAGGAGGTTGCAGCAAGCAACCAGCTCCCTTTTTCCACTCTCTATGCGCATGGGATATGGAACAGAGGGACAAATCTGACTCACTTTGGTAAGAGCAGCAAGGAGCAGATTTTTGGGAAGTCCAAAGCGCACATAAGAGGGGGATTAGGGTTTGCTTAGCATGAAGAGGTGACTCAAAGGGGGCTAACCTAGAGGGAGCATTAGGGTAAAAATTAGGTTAAGTTGTAATGTGGTTGGGCTGATCCATGGGTATTAACCCAAAGGCCCAAGATTTCGGCCCACACCACCTAAAGCCCAAGAAAAACACAAGCCCAAATGCTAAGCCCAAGCTCTACATCTCTAAGATATAATATGACCAGCCCAAAACAATTTCTCACCTAATATATTTTAATTTAATAATTCCCTAACACAATATAATTCATACAAATACTATGCAACTAAAAATCAAAGCAGGCAATGCACATATTCAAATTCAACATAAGGACTACAAGCCTCAAAGCAATATATTTTATTCCTACATACGCGGGATGTTACAGATTGGATCTCTCAAGGAGGCAGTGAGAGTAAGATTGATCTTGAAGAAGTGCAAGATCCACAAGAATAGATTGAGGAACCCGAGTCTGCTCCGCAGGCGACGTTCTCCAATTAATAATTAGTTAAATTAATAATCAAACATTTGAATTTTGAATTTTGAATTTGAAATTTGAATTTTGAAATTTGAATTTGGAATATGAATTTTGAAATTCGAATTTTGAAATTGAAATTTGAAATTTGAATTTTGAAATTTGAATTTTGAATTTGAATTTTGAATTTTGAATTTGAATGTTTGTACATTTGAATTCAAGTGTTTGAGTTCGAATTTGAATTGGCTATGAAAAGTTGTTTCATAACAAAAGGATAAGATAAGATCTTATTGGAACAAATTCCTTGTATCAAGAGGAGATCTTTGGAGATCACCATGGGCTATTTGGGGCGCACACTTTAAGTGATAAGGATGTCATCTTGTCATTTAAACAAAGCTCCAATCAGATTTGGTAGTTGAGAGAATAAGTGGGTGAGTTGGTTCAAATTTTGAATGCAACTACTCAACATATTTGGACCCTTTTTGGGCTGAATTATGCGCATGGAATAGGTAACTATATGATAGTTTTTAAATCAAAGTTTGAATAGGTTTGAACTAGTTTCATGAGGATAAGATTGGAGGTTGTTGGCTAGATTTGTTTTGCAACAACTCCACCTTATCCTCCTTGATTCCATGCGCCACTTTCAAATGAGTTTGAAAGGATAATTTGATTTAATTATCTCACTCTCTTCTTCCTCTTGTGCGCACAACACAAGACAAGTTCCTCTCCTTAGGGTTTTGAGAAAACCTAGCCTACACTCCTTCATCTCATGCACCATTCTGTAGGGTAGTTCACTACACCTTTCCAAACAGAGTACCTAGCCTCCACCTTCACCAATTGGGCGCATAGCAAGCCTCATTGTGGTGATCATCTGGTGGCTTTCAAGAAGGAGTTCTTGCATCATAGACGAACGGTGGTGTGGATCACCATTAGAGGGTTTGAACCCTTCAGACCTGACAACTGATCTCCCTGACAGATCAGGCCAAAACAAGGTAACATCATGTTGTCCTAAAACATGAATCTTCATGTATGTTTCCGCGGTAAATTTTTTGGTTTTTCCACCTTACATGCACCGGCCTTCAAGGCCAGTTTACTTTCACCACTTCCCAGACTCTTACAGAAACCAAAAACTCAGTTACCAGAGCTATCCCGAAGACACCACCACAGCCTGGATGTAATCCATCAGTAGAACTAGCCCCATCAACATTTATCTTAATGCAATTCAAAGGAGGAAAGGACCAAGCTATAAGTTTCTCCGTTCGAATGCTTGACTCCACTTGGTTCACCGAGTACATATCCTTTGCCAACAAAACATTATCCTTATAAGCCATAGCTGCGCTCATTATGCCAAAAGAAGTACAACTCGAACCCTTAAAAACAACATCATTTATGTCTTTCCATAAAAACCAAGTTGTAATGCCGAAAATTAGCTGCCAATTAGGGTAACAGCTCCAGCGATTGGTTAAGTTGATATTCTGCAAAATCCACTCTTGAAGATCCAAATTCATAAAATCATCCAATTGGTCTTGGTCTATAAGTAACTGCCAAACCTCCCTGGAAACTTTGCAATCCCTGATAGCATGCAGAACCGTCTCTCTATCCATGTTGCATCTAGGACAAATCTCAGTTGATGAAATACTGCACTGGAATCTTCTAGAATTTGTCATGAGCTTATTCCTCAACACTAACCATAGAAAAGTTTGAATTCTCTCAGGACCATCACATCTCCAAATACACTAACCAGAACCCTATATACTGTTTGAATGGAGAATAGCCCATCAGAAGATTCTCCCCAAATAACTCGATCCTGGCTATCCATTGTTAGGGGAGGTACCATATTCATGATATGCCTGGTTATATGTCCCGGGACCAAGTTGGTGATATGTCCTAGGACCAAGTTTTGGAATTGATCCAGGCCCATTGACCAGCTTCATCGATGTAGTCAACAACTCGGAGATTGATAGCCTCGTTAGGAATTTGACCCAAAACCTAATCAAGAATAGGACCACACCCTGGAACCTATAGGTCCAACCAAAAGGAAGTGCTTTTACCATCTCCCAAAAGAATGCGACTATGTTTCAGGATAAGAGGCCAATAATGCACAATACTGAAAGTAAATGGCCTTGAAAGCCGATGCATGTGAGAGGGAAAAACAAAATCTTCTCAAGCAGAATTACACATGCAATCAAGATTCATGCTTTAAGACAGCATGATGTACCTTGTTCATGATTCAAAACTCCAAGGTGATCAGTGTCAGGTTTGAAGGTTCAAACCCTCTAACATTGATCCACACCACCCCACGTCAAGATGCAAGAACTCTTCTTGAAAAGCCACCAATTGATCACCACAAAAAGCTTGCTAGGCGTCCAATGTGTGAAAGAGGAGGCAAGGTAAATGTGTTTAGAAGGGTGAAATTTTTAGCATGAAAACTTCACAAAAGTGGGGCATGGATGCTCTTAGAAAAGGCTAGGTTAATTTTGTGAAACCTTAAGGAGAACTTCACCAAATGTTGCACACCAGAGAATGAGAGAATGAGCTTCAATCAAATCAAATTTTTCTCCAAATATCTCACTTAAAGTGGTGCAAAACCAAGGGAGAAAAAGGTGGAGTTGTTGCAATTCAAAAATTCCCAACAACCTACCTTTGAATCCTCATGAGACTAGGTCTTATCCTAGTCAAAATTCTGACCTAATGGCCATCATATGGCCAACCATATGTGCGCCCCATTCAGCCCAAGAAACTGTCCAGATACGTTGAGTAGTTGCATTCAAACTTGAACCAACTAGCTCACTGATTCTCTCAACAAACCAAATCTGATTTGGAGCTTATTTGGTTGACAAGATGACACTCACAACAACCAAAGTGGTGCCCCAAATTCAGCCTTGGATGAGATCAAAGATCTCCTCTTGATACTAGGGATTTGTTCCAACAAGATCTTATCTTATCCTTTTGTTATGAAACAACTTTTCAAAGCCAATTCAAATTCGAATTCAAACATTTAAATTCAAACGTTCAAACATTTAAATTCAAAATCTAAATTTAAATTCTAAATTTAAATTCTAAATTTAAATATTTGATAATTAATTTAACTAATTAAATTAATTAGTAATGTCTTGGACCATCCAAGCCCATTAACCATGATCCATGTGTCCTTTCCCTTTTAGGTGGGCTTCCAAACATCTTCTTGGGCTAACAACCATTATTAGATCCAATACCTTTAATGCTATATCATCGTGACAATAAGGTGTTAGTGTGTGACCCATTAGGCCCAACATAGCCATTGACATAAATGGGCTTGGGCCCTACAAACCCACAACCCATCTAATGACAACATAGAGCACTAGCAATGCTTTGTTACCCCAGAGCTAGTTAGGTTAATGACATAATCATCCTATTACACATATTTGGTTACCATATGTATTTCCTTTCATCTCGGTTACCTTCCCATTAAACCTAGGGTATGGAAACGTATCAATCCTTACGGTTAGGGTAAGCTTTATTCAAAATAGGGAATCTTCAATTTACTAACTCTAAAGGCAGATTATCTCATGATCTCTTTTACTATGCATAGATTCCCGAGTCCCTGTAAATGTCATCCCGATTTCTCCGGTTTACAGATAACCTAATCTCTCACAGAGATTTGACAAATTCCTTCAGCTAATCACCCTAGCCCTGTGCTCTTTCAGGACAAGCCCAAAAGTATACCTATGAGTCTCCATGTTTCAGGCAGACGAGGTATACAATCAAAGCATGCCTTCTAGATCACAGTCTAGGTGATAACTTCTGGTCTAAGAAAAGACATACCCAAATATAAAGAGACTACTCTAATGATACTATTTGTGAGATTTCCTCATAGAGTCTCTTTTATTGGTATATGGGTGTCCTAGAGACAATCTTTTGATTAAATAAGGACATAAGATATAGACCTTTATTGTCGCAATTAAATAATAAACACTCTTTATCCTGTTTCATATTATGTCTCGATATTATTGTTAATATTATATGAATAAACTGGATAAACCCCTTGGAATAGAACATGTATCTCTTGAGTATTTGTGATGAGATCACGATCATGAGGATTCAAGGATACCGCATATTTATTCCTAATTTTATGTTCCTAGTTTAGAGACACTGAGAATGGGGATCAGTGATCTCGGGTAAGACTAGCACGACTTATCTACTTGTATATGGATACAAGGTAAAGACCTTATGTGCTACAGATATGGAGATGTCTTAGCTAAAGTCGTGGGTGGACCTATAAAGGTATAGCTCGCACTGAACAGACCCACAAAGAGACTCTGAGGAAATCTCACAGATAGTATCATTACAGTAGTCTCTTTATATTTGGGTATGTCTTTCCTTAGACCAGAAGTTATTACCTGGACTGTGTTCTAGAAGGCATGCTTTGATTGTATACCTCGTCTGCCTGAAACATGGAGACTCATAGGTATACTGTTGGGCTTGTCCTGAAAGAGCACAGGGTTAGGGTGATAAACTGAAGGAATTCATCAAATCTCTGTGAGAGATTAGGTTATCTGTAAACCGGAGAAATCGGGATGACATTTACAGGGACTCGAGAATCTATGCATAGTAAAAGAGATAATGAGATGATCTGCCTTTAGAGTCAGTAAATTGAAGATTCCCTATTTCGAATAAAGCTTACCCTAAACCACAAGGGCTGATACATTTCCTTACCCTAGGTTTTATGGGAAGGTAATCGAGATGAAAGGAAATACATCCGGCAACCAAATATGTGTAATAGGATGATCAAGTCATTAATCTAACTAACTTTGGGCAACAAAGCATTGCTAGTGCTCTGTGTTATCATTAAATGGGTTATGGACTCGTTGAGCCCGAGCCCATTTATGTCAGAGGCTATGTTGGACCTAATAGGTCACACACTAACACCTTATAGTCATGATGATCTAGCTTCAAAGGTATTGGGCCTAATAATGGTTGTTAGCCCAAGAGGTTGTTTGGAAGCCCACCTAAAGGGAAAAGGGCTCATGGATCATGTAATGGGCTTGGATGGTCTAAGACATTACTAATTAATTTAATTAGTTAAATTAATTATCAATTATTTGAATTTTGAATTTTGAATTTTGAATTTGGAATTTGAATTTTGAATTTTGAAATTCGAATTTTGAATTTGAAATTTGAATTTTGAGTTTGAAATTTGAATTATGAATTTGAATTTTAAATTTAAATGTTTAAACGTTTGAATTCAAGTTTTTGAATTCGAATTTGAACTGGCTATGAAAAGTTATTTCATAACAAAAGGATAAGATGAGATTTTGTTGGAACAAATCCCCTGCATCAAGAG
The DNA here is from genome assembly GCA_032173675.1 of Gastrolobium villosum. NCBI lineage: Eukaryota > Viridiplantae > Streptophyta > Magnoliopsida > Fabales > Fabaceae > Gastrolobium > Gastrolobium villosum. The sequence continues at coordinate 46,447 of JAVKPL010001470.1, read as the reverse complement.
AAGATATTTGATCTCATCCAAAAGGGATATGGTGCACTACTTTGGTTGGTGATGAGTGTCATCATGTCAACTAAATGTGCTCTAGTTCAAATTTGGTTGGTTGAGAGAATCAGTGGATGAGTTGGTTCAAATTTGAATGCAACTACTCAACGTATCTAGACTCATTTTGGGACTGAGTGAGGCGCACAATGTGAGTGGTCATGTGATGACCATTAGGTCAGAACCTTGATAAGATAAGGACCTAATCTCATAAGGATTCAAAGGGGAGGTTGTTGGCAATTTTGAATTACAACAACTCCTTTATTTTCTCCAAGTGTGCGTAAACACTAAAGGGATTTTAAGTTTTGAAAATCCTCTCATTCTCTAACAACTCACTCTCTAATGCGCACAAGGGGAGGATCCCTCCTTAGGGTTTTCACAAGAACACCTAGCGTGTTCTCCTCACTCCTTGCACCACTCTTATGAAGTTTTCATGTTGAAGACTTCACTCTTCTAAACACAAAACCTAGCCTCCATCTTCACCTATTAAGCGCATAGTAAGCCTCTCTGTGGTGGTCATCTGTGAAAGTAAACTGACCTTGAAGGCCGATGCATGTAAGGTGGAAAAACAAAACTTTTTCACGCGGAAACATACATGTACACAAAGATTCATGCTTTAGGACAACATGATGTTACCTTATTTTGGCCTGATCAGTCAGGGAGATAAATTGTCAGGTCTGAAGGGTTCAAACCCTCTAATGATGATCCACACCACCGTTCGTCAATTATGCAAGAACACCTTCTTGCAAGCCACCAGATGATCACCACAATGAGGCTTGCTATGCGCCCAATTGGTGAAGGTGGAGGCTAGGTATTGTGTTTGGAAAGGTGTAGTGAACTACCCTACAGAATGGTGCATGAGATGAAAGAGTGTAGGCTAGGTTTTGTGAAAAACCCTAAGGAGAAGAACTACCCAAGTATATGCGCACAAGAGGAAGAAGAGTATGATATGTTTAAATCAAATTTTCCTTTCAAACTACTTTGAAAGTGGCGCACAAAATCAAGGAGAATAAGGTGGAGTTGTTGCAAATCAAATCTAGCCAACAACCTCCAATCTTATCCTTATGAAACTAAGTTCAAACCTATTCAAACTCTGATTTAAAAACCATCATATGGTTACCCATTTCATGCGCAATATTCAGCCCAAAAAGAGTCCAAATATGTTGAGTAGTTGCATTCAAAATTTGAACCAACTCACTCACTTATTCTCTCAACTACCAAATCTGATTGGAGCTTTGTTTAAATGACAAGATGACATCCTTATCCAATAAAACTTGTGCCCCAAATCAGCTCTTGGTGATCTCCAAAGATCTCCTCTTGATACAAGGGATTTGTTCCAACAAGATCTCATCTTATCCTTTTGTTATGAAACAACTTTTCATAGCCAATTCAAATTCGAATTCAAACAATTGAACTCAAATGTTCAAACATTCAAATTCAAAATTCAAATTCAAAATCCAATTTTAAAATTCAAATTTCAAATTTCAAATTCAAAATTCGAATTTCAAAATTCAAATTTAAAATTCAAGTTTCAAAATTCAAATTTCAAATTCAAAATTCAAAATTCAAATGTTTGATTATTAATTTAACTAATTAAATTAATTAGTAATGTCTTGGACTATCCAAGCCCATTACATAGCTCCATGCGCCCTCCACCCTTTTAGGTGGGCTTCCAAACAGCTTCTTGGGCTAACAACCATTATTAGGCCCAATACCTTTAAAGCTAGTTCATCATGACTACAAGGTGTTAGTGTGTGACCCATTAGGTCCAACTTAGCTTCTGACATAATTGGGCTTGGACCCAACAAGCCCACAACCCAATTAATGACAACACAGAGCACTAGCAATGCTTTGTTGCCCCAGAACTAGTCAGATTAATGACTTGATCATCCTATTCAACATATTTGGTTACCGTATGTATTTCTCTTCGTCTCAGTTATCTTCCCATTAACCTAGGGTAAGGAAATGTATCAACCCCTGCGGTTTAGGGTAAGCTTTATTCGAAATAGGGAATCTTCAATTTACTGACTCTAAAGGCAGATCATCTCATGATGTCTTTTACTACGCATAGATTCCCGAGTCCCTGTAAATGTCATCCCGATTTCTCCGGTTTACAGATAACCTAATCTCTCACAGAGATTTGACGAATTCCTTCAGCTTATTACCCTAGCCCTATGCCCTTTCAGGACACGGCCAACAGTATACCTATGAGTCTCCATGTTTCACTCAAACGAGGCATACAATCAAAACATGCCTTCAAGAACACAGTCTAGGTAATAACTTCTGGTCTAAGGAAAGACATACCCAAATATAAAGAGATTACTCTAATGACACTATCTGTGAGATTTCCTCATAGAGTCTCTTTTTGGGTCTGTTCAGTGCGATATATACTCTTATAGGTCCACCCACGACTTTAGCTAAGACATCTCCATATCTGTAGCTCATGAGGTCTTTACCTTGTATCCATATACAAATAGATAAGTCGCACTAGTCTTACCCGAGATCACTGATCCCCAATCTCAGTGTCTCTAGACTAGGAACATATAATTAGGAATAGACATGCGATATCCTTGAATCCTCATGATCGTGATCTCATCACAGATACTCAAGTGATACCTGTTCTATTCCAAGGGGTTATCCAGTTTATTCATATAATATTAACAATAATATCGAGACATAATATGAAACTGAATAAATAGTGCTTTTATTTATTTGCGACAAACAAAGTTCTACATCTAGTGTCCTTTATTTAATCAAAAGATTGTCTCTAGGACACCCATATACTAACAAGCTCCCACTTGGCCTAGAGCCAATCAGACCTAAGTCGTATGCCCAAAGCCTCATAATGACTATCATGTTTTCTTTGAGAAACAGCCTTTGTCAGAGAATCGGTCAGGTTATCTCTGTGGGAACATAATCCATTTTTACATCATTCCTATCCATGATTTCTCTAATCAGATGATATCTGCGGAGCACGTGTTTAGATCTTTGATGAGACCTAGGCAATGGCTCCTGTGTTGTCGCAAAGCAACTGTATGGGCTAATCCACGCTTGGAACCACCCTTAGTTCATTTATGAACTTCTTGATCCACACGGCCTCCTTAGCTGCTTCTGAAGCAGCTATGTATTTAGCTTCTGTCGTTGAATCTGTTGTTGTCTCATGCTTGGAACTCTTCCAAGACACTTCCCCACCATTTAAGGTGAATACGAATCCTGACTGTGACTTGCAGTCATCCTTGTCACTTTGAAAGCTGGCATCAGTGAACCCTTTCACTGTTAACTCATTAACCCCACCATAGACCAGAAACGCATCCTTAGTTCTTCTTAAGTATTTAAGGATGGTTTTGACTGCCGTCCAGTGACCCTCTCCAGGCTCTGACTGGTATCTGCTCGTAATGCTTAAAGCATATGAGACATCTGGTCTCGTACATATCATGGGATATATAATGGATCCAATAGCTGAAGCGTATGGAATTCCACTCATGCGATCCTTCTCAGGTTGTGACTTAGGACACATAGCCCTTGATAGGTGTACCCTATGACTGACAGGAAGAAAACCCCTTTTTGGCCCTTCCATGCTAAACCTCTTTAGCATCTTGTCAATATACGTGGATTGATATAAACCCAATAGCCTCTTGGATCTATCCCTATAGATCTTTATACCAAGTATAAAGGCTGCCTCTCCCAAACCCTTCATGGTGAAGTTTTCTGAAAGCCACTCTTTCGTTATTTTTAATGTGGGGATGTCATTTCCTATTAGCAATATGTCATCTACATAAAGTACTAGGAAGACGACATTACTCCCACTAACCTTCCTGTAAACACAAGGTTCATCCTCGTTCTTGATAAAACCGTTACTCTTAACGACTTCATCAAAACGTATATTCCAACTCCTTGATGCTTGCTTTAGCCCATATATTGACCTTTGTAGTTTGCATACCATATGCTCCTGGTCTTTGATTTCAAAGCCTTCGGGTTGTGTCATGTACACTTCCTCCTTCAAGAACCCATTCAAGAAGGCGGTCTTGACATCCATTTGCCAAATTTCATAGTCATGGTAAGTTGCTATTGCAAGCATGATCCTAATAGATTTGATCATGGCAATTGGTGAGAAGCTTTCATCATAGTCAACTTCTTGTCTTTGACTATATACCCTTTCGCCACCATCCTAGCTTTGTAGGTCTGAACGTTGTCATTTGAATCAGTCTTTCTTTTAAAGACCCATTTATTACCGATAGGAACTACTCCTTGCGGTTTAGGAACCAAGGTCCATACCTTGTTTTGACACATCGAATCCATTTCAGATTCCATGGCTTCAAGCCATCTAGAGGAGTCAACATCCTTGACTTCCTCCTCGTAGTTACTTGGTTCATCATCCTCGATAGTTTACTGATTTTCAATCACAAACCCATACCTCTCAGGCGGATGGATGACCCTCGTAAATCTACGGAGTTGTGTGTTTACTTCTCCATTGGAGAACGTCGCCTGCGGAGCAGACTCGGGTTCCTCAATCTGTTCTTGTGGATCTTGCACTTCTTCAAGATCAATCTTACTCCCACTGCCTCCTTGAGATATCAAATCCTTCTCAAGGAACTCAGTATTCTTTGACATAAACACTTTGTGTTCTTCCATGGAGTAGAAGTAGTATCCCTTAGTACCTTTAGGATACCCCACAAATAGATATTTAGTACTCTTAGCACTAAGCTTGTCTGATGTCAACACTTTGACATAAGCTGGCGATCCCCATACCCTGAGGTAACACAAGGTTGGGTCTCTTACCACTCCATATCTCATATGGTGTGGTCTGAACAGATTTAGATGGTACCCTATTTAGAAGGTATGCCGTTGTGTCTAAGGCATATCCCCAAAATGATTTTGGAAGTTGAGTCTCACTCATCATAGACCTAACCATGTCTAACAAGGTCCTGTTTCTCCTTTCGGAGACACCGTTTTGGTGTGGTGTGTAAGGAGCATTAAGTTGTGAGAGAATTCCATTTTCTCTCAGATAATCCTGAAACTCGTGGCTCAAATATTCACCACCACGATCTGATCGTAATGTCTTAATCATCTTGCCACGCTATTTCTCCACTTCATTCCTAAACTCTTTGAAATATTCAAAAGCTTCAGATTTATATCTCATTAGGTATACATACCCAAATCTTGATTTGTCATCTGTAAAGGTAATGAAATAGGAATATCCACCTCTAGCCTCAATAGAAATCAGGCCACATACATGAGTATGAATGAGTTCTAATAACTCACTAGCCCTATGACTCTCAAGCCCTTTGGGCTTTTGTCGAATCATTTTCCCAGCTAGACAAGATTCACACTGTCCATAGGATTCCAAATCCTTGGAGTATACAGCAACATTTTTAAATAGAAATAGTAGCAATTTTTAACAGAAATAGTGACAGCATACAACAACGTTTTTAAACAGAAACAATAGCAATTTTTAACCGAAACAGTGACAGCATACAGCAGCCTAATCATATGTGGAAAACTACTTTAGGACAAGACTTTGCTTATATAAGAACTTACCAAATCAAAATACAAACATATCAAGAATCCTACTATTTCATACCATGTGTGTTACAAGGGATAAAGCATGCTATTTATATCATAGTGTTTCGTGCAAGGTTAAAGGCATACAATGTTATAATCTAACAGCCCCACAATATATTTTTATTATGCTCATTCTAAGGTTTAAAACATGATATGGCCGAAACTTAGGGAGGGTTCATAAGTCAAATTTACATGCCATCTCAAGCATAAACACGGTTACACAATAAAGGAAGAAGGTCTAAGATCTATGCTTACCTCTTGTAGTACACAGTAAATGATCAAGGATTAACACCACACTTTCTAGCTTCACCAAACAACAAGTCCACCCTTCCTAGAAGATGGATTATGCGCACAAATGGTGATGAAGAACAACTTGGGCAGAACCTTTGGATGAAACATGACTGGACAGTGAGGAAAATGAGAGGAAGCTTGCACTACACTTGATGCCTAAGGTCACGGTTTGCAGCAAGGAAAAGGAGAGGATGATGTGCACTATTTCTGAATGTTTTACTCCCTTATACACTCACGGTTTCAAGAGGAAGGAGGAAGGCATATGGTGCAGATTTGGTTTATGTTTTAAGGAGCCTAAACTCAGCCCCAAATTCAGCGCACAAGGGTGGAAGGAGTGAGGAAACAAGTGAGGAGTTGAGGGCTGTTTTAAAGCCATTCCACAAGGGTAGAATACTTGGTTGAATCATCACACTTGGAGCGCACAAGTGAGGGTCAACATGGTGCAGAATTTCTTCCCATCCAAAGAACATGCAAATCTGTCCACAAGAGCTACATTGGTTGCATGTCTAAAGGCTGCCTTAGTTAGGAAAGTGCAGCAAGCAATGGCTTGCCTTCTCACAAATGCTTTACGTAAGGGACAAGGGAGAAAAGTGTAAGGCTGACTAAAATGATTAGAATCAGTCCAAGTGCAGAAATTTAGGGGCCATGTGCGCACAAAGAGAAGGAAGAAAAGATAAGCTATGCCATGTGGAGGTTTCTAACCAATAAGAGGTTGACTTGTGGAATCACTTAAGGTGAGGTTAGTTACTAATGGGTTTGGGCTGCTTCAAGTTACTAGGGCAATAATGGCTTTGCCCAACAAGCATAAGGAATTAAAATATGCACAAGCCCAAGTGACACTAACTTGGGTACTAGCCCTAAAATTATAAGTCCGCAAGCCCTACAATTATTTTTAATTCTTTTTATATGTTACTACATAATTCTTCCTACATGCCTAAAATAATTTCTCACCTAAACTTATAATTCTAATAATTTTCCTAATTCAATATTAATTCTACACTAGTAACCATACAATTCGAATTCCAATTAATAATTACATGAAACTCTAATTTTCACACATGCATTCTTATGCCTTATTTTTTTTTATGTATTTTCCTAAATATTTACATGGGATGTTACACTCTCCCCACCAAAAAGGAATTTTGTCCTCAAAATAGACTTACTTAAGAGCTAAACAATTCCGGATAGCGATTCTGAATGTCGTCCTCGCGCTCCCAAGTGGCTTCAGCTGCCGATTTGTTGTTCCACAACACTTTCACCAATGGGATTTCTTTAGAACGAAGTCGTTTGATAGATCTTTCAAGGATCTGGAACGGTTGAACTTGATACGTCAGATTTCCCTTTAATTCCACTTCTTCAGGCTGTAACACATGAGATGGATCAGAGAGATATCTTCTCAGCTGCGACACATGAAATACATTATGAATCCCTGACAGGTTAGGTGGTAATGCCAACCGGTATGCTGACTCTCCAATCCGGTCCAAAATAAGGTATGGTCCTAAGTACCGCGGACTTAATTTCTTTACTCCCATTCTCCTGCCGAGTCCTGAGGTAGGTGTGATTCTAAAAAATACATGGTCTCCTACTTCGAAATATAAGGGCTTATGACGTTTGTCATAATAACTTTTCTGTCTGGACTGAGCCCGCTGCATATTTTCTCTAATATTCTTTACCTGTTCAGATGTTTCTTGAATTAAACAGGTCCTAAAATACTTCGCTCACCCACTTCTGTCCAACACAAAGGGGATCTACATTTTCTCCCATACAAAGCTTCATACGGTGCCATTTGAATACTGGAATGGTAACTTTTGTTGTAAGCAAATTCAATCAAAGGAAGATAATTGTCCCAACTGCCTCCTAACTCCAAAACGCATGCTCGCAACATGTCCTCTAAAGCTTGAATAGTGCGTTCTGTCTGTCCATCGGTCTGCGGGTGGTAAGCAGTACTCAACCTCAAGTGGGTCCCTAAAGCTTGCTGAAAAGATTCCCAGAACTTAGAGGTAAACTTGGGATCACGATCACTGACAATACTGGTAGGGACTCCATGTAACTTCACAATCTCCTGAAGATAAATTCTGGCAAGCCTCTCTATATTATACGTGGTTCGAACTCACAAGAAATGAGCTGACTTCGTTAATCGATCAACAGTCATCCATATAGCATCATATCCTTCTCGGGTCCGAGGAAGTCCTACTACAAAATCCATTGCAATACTGTCCCACTTCCACTCGGGAATCTCCAAGGGTTGAAGAAGTCCCGAAGGTTTCTGATGTTCGTACTTCACCTTCTGACAAGTTAGACATCGAGATACATACTCAGCAATATCACGCTTCATTCCCGGCCACCAAAATGAAGTCTTCAAATCATGGTACATTTTCGTGGATCCAGGATGAACAACATAATTACCCTTATGAGCCTCCTGTAATACTTCTTGCTTCAATTCTTCATTCGGCACAACTAACCGACCTTGGAATCTCAAAATATCATTCTCATCCCATACTACATCTTGGATGCCCACCAAATTATGGACTAGCTCCTTATCTCTTTGAGCCTCCTTATTCTATTGAGTAACTCATTCTCTATTTTTATACTACCCAATCTTATGCTACGTCTTCTTTTGACTACAAACAAATTCAAATCTCGAAAGTCCTCAAATAATTTCAGTTCTTCCATCATCAGAGTTGCAGTGTGCAGAGTCTTACGACTCAGGGCGTCAGCTACCACGTTTGCCTTGCCTGGGTGGTATTTAAGTTTAAACTCATAATCTTTCAAGAATTCCATCCGCCGCCGTTGCCTCATATTCAATTCCTTCTGATCGAACAAGTACTTCAGACTCTTGTGATCGCTGAACACATCAAACTGCGAACCATACAAGTAGTGTCTCCAGATTTTAAGTGCGAACACTATAGTTGGTAACCACAAATCATGCGTAGGATAATTTTCTTCATGAGGATTTAATTGTCGAGAAGCATAAGCTACCACCATACGATCCTGCATCAAAACACATCCAAGTCCTTTCAACGACACATCACAGTATACTTCAAACTTTCTAGTAGGATCCAGAATAGTAAGTACCGGAGCACTCGTCAACCTACTCTTCAATTCCATGAAACATTCTTCACAAGCATCAGTCCACTCAAAAGGCTTATCCTTCCGAGTGAGACGGGTAAGAGGTTGTACTAACTGAGAGAAATTCTGAATAAACCATCGATAATATCCAGCAAGTCCTAAGAAACTTCTTACTTCTGTGACAGTCTTGGGTCATTCCCAATTCATGACAGCTTCAACCTTGTTGGGATCCACAGTAATACCTTCTGTTGAAATTATGTGACCTAGAAACTGGAGGTGGCATGACCAAGACAACAAACTTGGAGGACATACAAGGTCTTGGAGGCCCAATGACAAGAGCAAAAGCTAAAAAGGCTAAAGAGGCTATAAATCTCTTGGTGACCACTTTACTTGAGACAAGCCCAAGTCTAAAGGAAGAAGAGCCCAAAATGATACACTTAATTCAAATTGAAGACTTTGAAGACTAAGCCTCAATGGATATGCATGAAGGCTTTATTTTACTTGGCTCAAATTCTGCACTTAATTTTATTTTCCTTATATTCAGTTGTTGTAAAAAGGCTTATTGGGCTGTCTATTTTCTTTTATGTGTAAGCACTTTTAGGTTAAACTCAATATGATGTTTCCCACTATATAAGGGAACACCATAGCTTTTGAAGAGGCAATTCAGAAATACAAAGATAACTTTTTTTTTTTAGAGACTAGCTTCTCTAGGGTTCTTTTGAGAATCTCAGAACTTATCAAGGGTGCTAATCCTTGTGGCGTTCATAGGCTTATCAATCTTTGGATTGTGGCACCTTCCAATTATCGTTTCTTGATAGTGTTCACAAATTCTTGTATCAAACCCTATCACCCAAACCTTCAATTTTCGTCCAAATTAGTCTCGGTTCATATCTCCTGATATACGCATCGGTTTTCGGTGATTCTTGAGTCAAAATCGCGATTCAGAAAGAGATCTTTCACCTCGTTTTGGAAACGTCCGATTCCGAGGTCTGGCTCCTCTCAGCTGGTCCATCAAATCATCGATCCTTGGTAGCGGATACTTATTCTTCACTGTAACTTTATTCAGTTGACGATAATCCACACACAGACGTAGACTACCATCCTTCTTCTTAATCAAAATGGCTGGAGCACCCCATGGAGAGGTACTAGGTCTAATGAATTCCTTTGCCAACAGTTCTTTTATCTGCTTCTTCAATTCTCGAAGTTCCAAAGGTGCCATACGATACGGAGCAATGGAAATTGGTCTAACTCCGGGAACAAGTTCGATGGAAAATTCTATTTCCCTATGAGGAGGCAATCGAGGTATTTCATCAGGGAATACCTCCTCGAATTCACTAACTACAGGTACATTCTGAATTTGATTGTCAACCGAAGTCTCAGTCTCGATCAACAAAAGATATCCTGCTGCTCCCTTGAGGAGCTATTTTCTAGCTTGTAATAAAGAAATAAGAGAAAAGGTTTGAAAATTACCATCTTTCGCAGGAACAATGACTTTCCCCGCTCGACAGTCCAACGTTATCCCGTTTTCCGTCAACCAGTCCATACCGATAATCACATCAAAATAGAATACCGGTAGGACCACCAAGTTTACTGTATAATTGTTCCCTTCAAATTGCAAAATAACACCTCTGCAGATTTCCGAGGCTGTGCATGATCCTCCAGTAGTGGTACTGATGTGTAACTCATAAGGTAACGGGGTTGGGGTGATGCCTATTCTCATAGCAGTGTGCTTTGCCATAAAAGAGCCAGATGCTCCAGAATTAAAAATAACAGAAATTGGGTGACCATTTAAAGTGACATTACCTTTGATCAGGTTGGGGTATTTATGAGCTTCATTCGCATTCAGTGTGAACACCCGTGCTTGCGTAGACGGCTGATTAGCGTTCTGAGGGCATTCGTAAGAAAAATGTCCTGGCTGGCCACACCTGTGGCATGCATTGCTTCCCCGTCGACAGACTCCAGCGTGGTTCTTACCACAAGTAACACAAGCATTCGCACCCTGACGTCCAATTGACGATTGACCAGGAGCATTGTTTCTCTTGAAATTTCCAGCTCGCGCTTGCAACTGTGGACCCTTGCCTCGACCCATTCCGGTGGCTTTTCTGAAAAATCGGCCTGCTTTGTTTCCTCCCTGGAATTGTGTTGGTTGCTTATTCAGATTCTTGGCCTCATTGATGATTCCTTCTGCCTGTCGACTCTGATTGATTAGCTCCGGAAGTGTACGATTTACATTAGTCAATATGAGCTTACGGATCTCTGGATGTAAACCTCTTTCGAATTTCTCAACCTGCCATTCCTCGTCATAAATATTTCGGTCAAAGTTGGCATATTCCATTAGCTGCCCAAATTTCGCAATGTACTCATTGACTGTTATGTTGTCCTGCCTGAGTGACAGCAGTTCAGTGTGCTTCGTTCTCCTCATAGCTTTCGGAAAATACTTGTCTAGAAAAACTCGTCTGAACATGGCCCACGTCAGTTCCACATCCTGAGCTCTCAGTAGAGCCCTCGCACCGGTCCACCAGGTTAGAGCTTCTCCCATCAGCTGGTACGATGCATAATCGGTCTTCTGGGCCTCCGGGCATGCCATACGTTAGAAAATGTGCTCGATCATCTGCAGCCACCTTGCTGCAGCCTCAGGGTTGTCTTCATCCTCAAAGGTAGGTGGTTGAAAGTTGCGGAAGTCTTTCAACCTCCGTCGAGCAATTTCTTCTGCATTGTCATGCGGTGGGGGTTGGTTCTGGTTCTGTTGCCTATGTTCTCGCCATTCTTGGCTCATATTCTGGATAAAAGTTACCAGTCCCCCAATGGTAGTGATAAGGTCCTCTTCCGCATTGCTAGGCCTTCCCCGAGTCGAGCCGCAGTTACCTGCCATGATTCTGCACTCACAATATCATGAAATGAGGTGATCAGGCTCACTGCAAGTTATTTATGACAACAGTCCCAAGTAGATACTCGAGTTCAATTCGGGTAAGTTAACTATGCATCTGTGCCTTATCACAGAATAATCTTAACAATCTAACTACAACAGTTAATATATTTCAAACAATTCAACATATTATCATACAGAAACTATCAAACACTTAAACAGTTAGTTGCACTTCATTACAAATAGCACGCAATTCAGCAAGCAAGCACAATCAGCAATCAATTCAACAATCAACAAACAAAACCGTGGATCAAACTGCTCTGATACCAATTAGTGTAACGCCCTCCCTTGTATGCATCCAAGAGAGTCGTTTGCTAAGCGAAATTAGAGTTTTTATCGACATTTTAGCTACTGAAAAATTTAACTTGAGTGTTTCTAATCAAAACTTAGTTGAAATCGATTTTCTTCTAGAAATCAGAGTATGTTTTAAAAAAATTCTTAAGTTGCTGAAAATATTATTTCAAAGGCAAAACCGTACTGTCTTTATAATTTCGTATAAAATCAGTTCGGAGGATTTAAAAAAATATTCCTTTTGATTTACAAAGAGCACGTATGGGGCTTCGCGTGCATAGAAAATAATAGTAAATCGGAGTTTGTTTGCCCCTTGAAACATAACCCGTAAGGTGCTCGTAAACTGTTAAAAATTCAGCACTAAATAAAACGTTCAAAAATCCTTTTCGCAAAACGTTTTCAGATTTTTCCAAAGCAGCCGCTGTTCATGCAAGACTAAAACAGAATTTAAGATAATAGTGTCTACAGTCATCCAAGTGCTGCAAAATATAAAGCAATTACAGTCATCCAACAATTAAACAGTAACAGCAAAAGTCCAAGCATCAGCAAGTAACAACATGCATCACGCCTTCAAATGCTCTTTCGTCCTCCTGCCATTTTATGAAAATAGCAGCCCCAAAGGGGTGAGAATAATCCGAGTAATGTGGCAACAAAACCAATAACGCAACAGTATTAAACTAGGCACAAAATCATAAACAGTCACTTCAACATATCCTGTTCCTTGTCCTTTTCCTTTTCATTAGATATATATATATATATATATATATATATATATATATATATATATATATATATATATATATATATATATATATATATTGCGTATATAACGCCTTCCTTTTGCGCTCATAGCACCGTCGTGCGCGCAATACACAGTGGATATCCCATAAATCGGCACCCTCATAGGTGGATTCCAACTGTGGCCTATGCGGACGGATGCCAAGTGTCCCATGCCCTGGTACCGGAGGGATGCCTATATGATGCGTGCTCAAACACATGGTCCTGTACATAACTAATCTACATTGCAAGGCTATATGAATTTTGGTACATGCATGCCATGCTATGCTCACACACACAAAAGAGAAAAATAGATGCAGTATGATGTGAGATGCATGCTTATATCATACTTTTCATATACGTTATGCTGCCACATAACAACTTTTCCTCATAATCATATTGCCATCAAGGCATATTCATGGCAGAATACTTTCATCATAAGGAACATAATCATTTCACGAAATATGGAGCATCATGTTACAACTTTATACACTAGTCGATAGTCACTTTAGGTAATATCGCCTAACACTTACTTTGCGTGCCTTAAATAATTACCAAACAGCAGCGAAATATGCTACGTTTCTCACTGTTTATGCGCACCTATATCAAGTGCAATAAATCAGAATTATATACCACACATTCCTACCTAAAACATAGGTCTTTAAATCCCCTTTTCCATTAAATTCCCATTCTGCCTATAATGTTATTAGTCTTTCCAATGTTTTATAGCAAAACAGTGAGCAGAAACAACAACATTTTACAGCAAAATAGTGAGCAAAAATAGCAACATTTTACAGCAAAATAATGAACAGAAAACAACAACGTTTTTCTTAAACAGTGAGCAGAAAATTAGTAACGTTTCTCTTAAAACAGTGATCAAAAAATAGCAACGTTTTGCTTAAAAACAATGAGCAGAAAACAGTGATGTTTTGCAGCAGAAACAGTAACGTTTTACAACAGCAGAGAGTAACATTTTTAAATAGCAGACAGTAACGCTTTTAGCAGCAAAAATAGTAGCATTTTTTAGCAGCAAACAGTAACATTTTTTAAACAAAAATAGTAGCATTTTTCAGCAGCAAACAGTAACATTTTTTAAACAGAAACAGTAGCATTTTTCAGCAGCAAATAGTAACATTTTTTAAATAGCAATAATGGCATTTTTTAACAGAAAACAGTGACAGCATACAACAGCCTATTCATGTGTGGAAAACTACTTTAAAAATACGACTTAGCTTACATTAAAACTTACCAAATCAGAATTTATATTATCAAAACCAACATATCAAAAATCCTACTATTTCATACCATGTGTGCTACAAGGGATAAAGCATGCTATTTATAAAATAGTGTTTCATACAATAATGAAGGCATACAAGTTATTATTCACAGCCCCAACATTATATCTTCATTATGCTCTTCCTAAGGTCTAAAACATGATATGGCCGAATCTTAGGGAGGGTTCATAAGTCAATTTTACATGCCATCTCAAGCATTTCCACGGTTAAACAAAGGAAGGAAGAAGGTCTAAAATCTATGCTTACCTCTTGAAGTGTACACTAGTTGACCAAGGATTAATACCACACTTTCTAAGCTCCACTAAACACAAGTTCAACCCTCCTAGAAGATGTCTTATGCGCACAAATGGGGTGGAAGAACAACTTTGGCAGAACCTACATGTAAGGTGACATCTCCATCAAACAATCAAGGTAGGAGAAGACAATGAAGAAGGAAGGTATACTATACCCTTTGCTTTAGGAATTCATTATGATTATTGCATGTGTGATCACTGAGTGTGGGCCTGATCAACTCATTTCTTTGTGTAACATCTGTAGTGTCATGATGAGATCCTGAGGCAACACTGAGGCGTCCAATGCCAATGCTCAGTCGGATCCTATTTTGGTTGATTTTTAGACAACGAAGTGGTCATGGGGCAATAGGTCGACAGTCTAATCCTGTGGCGGCCACTATGCAGCCGTGAAAATGGAGTTGATAACTAGTCATCAGGCTAATGACACCTTTATGAGGACTAATGAAGATGCATGAAATGCTAAGAGCACCATGATGAATGAATTGAGGACCTTGAGGGGTGCTGAGAATGGGAACAGACCATCCATTCCTCCTCCTCTCACACTACTATGCCTATTCCACATACTCTCCAAGTAGAGGGTGGAGCGGGTAATAATGAAGAAGGGGCTAGTCACCATATGATGGTTTTAGTCATCATACTGTGGTTCATCGACACATGTAGAACATGTTGGCGGGCCAGACGCGGATGAAAAGCGATTGATCGCCTTTCGAAAACACAAACCTCCATCCTTCTCAGGAGGCTATGATCCATTGATTTCTACTAAACGACTCCAAGCCATGGAGAAGATTTTTAGGGTTATGAAATTCCCTGATGCACTGAAGTTGGTTTACTCGGTGTACATGCTTGAAGGCGAAGCCGAGGATTGATGGACGGACACCATGCAACCCTTGGAGGCTGAAGGCCAGGAAATCACATGCTAGTTGTTTGAGACTTTGTTCTTAAATAACTACTTCCTTAGGGAGGCTAGAGAAAGAAAGTAGAACAAGTACAATGATTTGAAGCAGGGGTCGATGTCAATGGACCAATATTTTGCCAAGTTCAATGAATTGGTGAAATATGCTAATTACAGAAGAGCGCTACCTACTTTAGCCAAGATGCCACCAAATTTCAATGGGGGTTTGAATGAGAAGATGTCTCAGAAGATGTCAAACCGTGAGATTAAAGAGTTTAGCAAGTTCATGAATCAGTGCCGGAAGGTAGAATAAGTTTATAATGTGCCAAAAAGCAAGAAACCTTCTGAAGCACAGGCGTCTAATGCTAATAGAACAACTGGCTCAATTTCTTGGAAGAGAAAGAAGATTAAGGGCAAGAAGCTGAATGTGAGCAATCCATTGGATAGGTTCAAGAAGCCCAGGAACCAAAGAAACTTTGTTGATAGAGGACCTCCTCCAAAGTGTAGTGGATGCAGAAAGGAACACTGAGGTCCATGTGCCACGAGCGAAATTAATGTTACAAGTGTGGAAGATCTGACCATTACTCTTGGCAGTTCCCTCAAGATGAAGTGAGGACTATAACAGTTCAGGCTGTTGCCTTTCCTGTTTCTGTTGTTTCACCTTTTGTGGAGTCTCAGACTGTTGGTAGACTATACCATGGACCGTCAGCAATCAGAAAAGGCTCCAAATCTTGTGAAAGTTACAATTTATATTGATATTGAAGTCTTGTTTGACTTAGGAGCTACACACTCCTATATGTCTGATTTTATGGCCGTTGGGTTAAATTTACATATGTGTAAAATCTCTCCTCCAAAGAAATTGGTGACTGCTACTGGATAGGAAGTGTTATACGTCATTTTATGCAAGGATGTTGCATTTAAAAATGAAGGATGAGACTATATGCTGGATTTCATTTGTCTACCAATGATCAGTCTTTAAGTTATCTTGGGAATGGACTGGTTATTGAAGAATTGTGCTTTATGCTGATGATTCTGCTACTAGTTTTTCCCCATATATATATATGTGTTGCAGGTTAGAAAGGCTTTGAGGGCCGGGGTATTTGGATGTCTTTGTGGGGGGTTTTGTGGGTGGAAGTCATGAGGAGATTGACGCTATTCCCGTGGTGAAGGTGTTTATGGATGTGTTCCGGATGAGATTCCACAATTTCCACCTCCTAGAGAGATTGAGTTTATGATTAACTTGTTGTCTGGTGTGGGGCCTATTTCCTTGGCTCCATATCGGATGCCACCACCGGAACTAGCCGAGTTAAAGAAGCATATTGAGGAGCTTTCGGCCAAGCAGTTTATCAGGCCAAGTGTGTCCCCGTGGGAGCACCGATCGTCTTTGTAAAGAAGAAGGATGACAACATGAGATTATGCACTAATAATCGTCAGATTAATTAGGTTACTGTTAAGAACAAGTATCCTCTCCCTCGCATAGACGATTTGCTTGATCAGTTGAGGGGTGCTTGTGTCTTTTCAAAGATTGATTTGAGGTCAGGTTCTCATCAGATCCGAACTAAGCAAGAAGATATTCCAAAGACTGCTATCCGATCTAGATACGAGCATTATAAGTACCAGGTAATACCGTTTGGACTCACTAATGCTTCGACAGTGTTTATGGGTTACATGTATCACATATTTAAGCCGTTTGTGGATAAATTCGCGATCGTGTTTCTTAATGATATCCTAATATATTCCGAGAGTATAGAAGAGCATGCAGATCACTTGAGAATCGTGTTTCAAGTTCTTAGAGAGAAACAGTTGCATGCCAAGCCTTCAAAATGAAAATTTTTACTTTCTCAAGTGCATTTCCTGGGTCACGTCATTTCAGCTGATGGAGTGGCGATTGATCATAGCAAGATAGAGGTGATTATTCATTGGGAGAGACCCAAGACCATAACTAAAGTAAGGAGTTTTCTAGGATTGGCCGATTATTACTAGAGATTTATCAAAGGGTTTTCTACTATGGTTCTACCATGGTCCCATTTGATTTGGAAGGATGCTTCATTTGTTGTGACGCATGAATGCGAGGAATGTTTCCATGATCTTAAGGAGAAACTAACAACTACTCTTGTTTCAGTACTTCCTGATCCAAAAGGTGAATTTGAATTATAGAGCGGTGCTTTGAAGAAGGGATTGGGATATGTATTGATGCAAGACAAGCGAGTAGTGGCGTATGCATTGAGACAACCGAAACCACATGAAGAAAACTATGGAACTTGTTTTTGGGCTAAAACAGTGGAGGCATTTCTTGTATGGAATGAAGTTTGCCATATTTAGTTATCACAAGAGGTTGAAGTACTTGTTTGATTAAAAAGAATTGAATATGAGACAACGACGGTAGACCGAGTTCCTAAAGGACTACGACTTTGAATTGAAATATCATCCCAACAAGGCTAATGTTGTAGCTGAAAGTAAACTGGCCTTTGAAGGCCGATGCATGTAAGGTGTAAAACAAAATTTTTACTGCGGAACATACCTGCACACATAGGTTCATGCTTTAAGACAACATGATGTTACCTTGTTTTTGACCTGATCAGTCAGGGAGATCAGATGTCAGGCTTGAAGGGTTCAAACCCTCTAATGGTGATCCACACCATCGTTCGTCAATGATGCAAGAACCCTTTCTTGAAAGCCACCAGATGAACACCACAGTGAGGCTTGCTATGCGCACAAGTGGTGAAGGTGGAGGCTAGGTATTCTGTTTGGAAAGGTGTAGTGAACTACCCTACAAAATGGTGCATAGATGGAGGAGAGTTGGCTAGGTTTTCTCAAAACCCTAAGGTGTGGAACAAGTGTTATATGCACACTTGGAGAGGAGGAGGGATTTAAATCATTCAAAATGAAAACAAAATTTCAAACCCTTTTGAAATTTGCGCATGGATTAGGGAGGATAAGGTGGAGCTGTTGCAAAACCAATTTTGCCAACAACCTCCAATCTTATCCACATGAAATTAAGTTCAAAATAATTTAAACTTAAATTTATAAACTATCATATAGTATATACTTTTCATGCGCATAATTCAGCCCTAGAAGGGGTCCAAATATATTGAGTAGTTGCATTCAAAATTTGAATCAACTCACCCACTGATTCCCTCAACCACCAAATCTGAATGGAGCTTTGTTTTAAGTGATAAGATGTCATCCTTATCACTTAAACTTGCGCACCAAACAGCCAAGGAAGTGCTCCAAAGATGCTTCTTGATACAAGGAATATGCTCCAATAAAATCCTGTCTTATCCTTTTGTTATGAAACAACTTTTCAAAACCAATTCAAATTCGAATTCAAACACTTGAATTCAAACGTTCAAACATTCAAATTCAAAATTCAAAATTCAAAATTTCAAATTTCAAATTCAAAATTCGAATTTCCAAATTCCAATCCAAATTCAAATTTCAAAATTCAAATTTCAAATTTCAAATTCAAAATTCGAATTTCGAAATTCAAATTCTAAATTCAAATTTCAAATTCAAAATTCGAAATTCAAATATTTGATTATTAATTTAACTAATTAAATTAATTAGTAATGGCTTGGACTATCCAAGCCCATTACTAAACTCCATGCACCACCCACCCATTTAGGTGGGCTTCCAAACAACTTCTTGGGCTAACAACCATTATTAGGCCCAATACCTTTAAAGCTAGTCCATCATGACTACAAGGTGTTAGTGTGTGACCCATTAGGTCCAACTTAGCTTCTGACATAACTGGGCTTGGGCCCAACAAGCCCACAACCCAATTAATGACAACACAGAGCACTAGCAATGCTTTGTTGCCCCAGAACTAGTCAGATTAATGACTTGATCATCCTATTGCACATATTTGGTTACCGTATGTATTTTCCTTCGTCTCGGTTATCTTCCCATTAACCTAGGGTAAGGAAATGTATCAACCCCTGCGGTTTAGGATAAGCTTTATTCGAAATAGGGAATCTTCAATTTACTGACTCTAAAGGCAGATCATCTCATGATCTCTTTTACTATGCATAGATTCCCGAGTCCCTGTAAATGTCATCCCGATTTCTCCGGTTTACAGATAACCTAATCTCTCACAGAGATTTGACGAATTCCTTCAGCTTATTACCCTAGCCCTGTGCCCTTTAAGGACACGCCCAACAGTATACCTATGAGTCTCCATGTTTCAGGCAGACGAGGCATACAATCAAAACATGCCTTTAAGAACACAGTCTAGGTAATAACTTCTGGTCTAAGGAAAGACATACCCAAACATAAAAAGATTACTCTAATGACACTATCTGTGAGATTACCTCATAGAGTCTCTTTTTGGGTCTGTTCAGTGCGAGCTATACTCTTATAGGTCCACCCACGACTTTAGCTAAGATATCTCCATATCTGCAGCTCATGAGGTCTTTACCTTGTATCCATATACAAGTAGATAAGTCGTACTAGTCTTTGCTCGAGATCACTGATCCCCAAACTCAGTGTCTCTAGACTAGGAACATATAATTAGGAATAGACATGCAATATCCTTGAATCCTCATGATCATGATCTCATCACAGATACTCAAGAGATACTTGTTCTATTCGAAGGGATTTATCCAGTTCGTTCATATAATATTAACAGTAATATCGAGACACAATATGAAACTGAATAAATAGTGCTTTCATTTATTTGCGACAAACAAAGTTCTACATCTAGTGTCCTTTATTTAATCAAAAGATTGTCTCTAGGACACCCATATGCTAACAAGCTCCCACTTGGCCTAGAGCCAATCAGACCTAAGTCGTATGCCCAAAGCCTCATAATGACTATCATGTTTTCTCTGAGAAACAGCCTTTGTCAGAGAATCGGCCAGGTTATCGTCTGTGGGAACATAATCCATTTTTACATCATTCCTATCAATGATTTCTCTAATCAAATGATATCTGCGGAGCACGTGTTTAGATCTTTGATGAGACCTAGGTTCCTTTGACTGCGCAATGGCTCCTGTGTTGTCGCAAAGCAACTGTATGGGCTCATCCACACTTGGAACCACCCTTAGTTCATTTATGAACTTCTTGATCCACACTGCCTCCTTAGCTGCTTCTGAAGCAGCTATGTATTCAGCCTCTGTCGTTGAATCTGCTGTTGTCTCCTAATTGGAACTTTTCCAAGACACTGCCCCACCATTTAAGGTGAATACGAATCCTGACTGTGACTTGCAGTCATCTTTGTCACTCTGAAAGCTGGAATCAGTGAACCCTTTCACTGTTAACTCATTAACCCCACCATAGACCAGAAACGCATCCTTAGTTCTTCTTAAGTATTTAAGGATGGTTTTGACTGCCGTCCAGTGACCCTCTCCAGGGTCTGACTGGTATCTGCTCGTAATGCTTAAAGCATATGAGACATCTGGTCTCGTACATATCATGGCATACATGATGGATCCAATAGCCGAAGCGTATGAGATTCCACTCATGCGATCCTTCTCAGGCTGTGACTTAGGACACATAGCCCTTGATAGGTGTACCCCATGACTGACAGGAAGAAAACCCCTTTTCGACCCTTCCATGCTAAACCTCTTTAGCATCTTGTCAACGTATGTGGATTGAGATAAACCCAGCAGCCTCTGGGATCTATCTCTATAGATCTTTATACCAAGTATAAAGGCTGCCTCTCCCAAATCCTTCATGGTAAAGTTTTCTGAAAGCCACTCTTTCGTTATTTTTAACGTGGGGATGTCATTTCCTATTAGCAATATGTCATCTACATAAAGCACTAGGAAGACGACATTACTCCCACTAACCTTTCTGTAAACACAAGGTTCATCCTCGATCTTGATAAAACTGTTACTCTTAACGACTTCATCAAAACGTATATTCCAACTCCTTGATGCTTGCTTTAGCCCATATATTGACCTTTGTAGTTTGCATACCATATGCTCCTGATCTTTGTTTTCAAAGCCTTCAGGTTGTGTCATGTACACTTCCTCCTTCAAGAACCCATTCAAGAAGGCGGTTTTGACATCCATTTGCCAAATTTCATAGTCGTGGTATGCTGCTATTGCAAGCATGATCCTAATAGATTTGATCATGGCAACTGGTGAGAAAGTTTCATCATAGTCAACTCCTTGTCTTTGACGATACCCTTTCGCCACCAACCTAGCTTTGTAGGTCTGAACGTTGCCATCTGCATCAGTCTTTCTTTTAAAGACCCATTTATTACCGATAGGAACTATTCCTTGCGGTTTAGGAACCAAGGTCCATACCTTGTTCTGATACATCGAATCCATTTCAGATTCCATGGCTTCAAGCCATCTTGAGGAGTCAACATCTTTGACCGCCTCCTCGTAGTTACTTGGTTCATCATCCTCAACAGTTTGCTGATTCTCAATCACAAACCTGTACCTCTCAGGTGGATGACCCTCGTAGATCTACGGAGTTGTGTGTTTACTTCTCCATTGGAGCACGTCGCCTGCAGAGCAGACTCGGGTTCCTCAATCTGTTCTTGTGGATCTTGCACTTCTTCAAGATCAATCTTACTCCCACTGCCTCCTTGAGAGATCAAATCCTTCTCAAGGAACTCAACATTCTTTGACACAAACACTTTGTGTTCTTCCATGGAGTAGAAGTAGTATCCCTTAGTACCTTTAGGATACCCCACAAATAGACATTTAGTACTCTTAGCACTAAGCTTGTCTGATGTCAACGCTTTGACATAAGCTAGCGATCCCCATACTCCGAGGTAACTCAGGTTGGGTCTCTTACCACTCCATATCTCATATGGTGTGGTCTGAACAGATTTAGTCGGTACCCTACTTTGAAGGTATGCCGCTGTGTCTAAGGCATATCCCCAAAACGATTTTGGAAGTTGAGTCTCACTCATCATAGACCTAACCATGTCTAACAAGGTCCTGTTTCTCCTTTCGGAGACACCGTTTTGGTGTGGTGTGTAAGGAGCGGTTAATTGTGAGAGAATTCCATTTTCTCTCAGATAACCCTGAAACTCGTGGCTCAAATATTCACCACCACGATCTGATCGTAATGTCTTAATCATCTTGCCACGTTGTTTCTCCACTTCATTCCTAAACTCTTTGAACTTTTCAAACGCTTCAGATTTATATCTCATTAGGTATATATACCCAAATCTTGATTTGTCATCTGTAAAGGTAATGAAATAAGAATATCCACCTCTAGCCTCAATAGACATTGGGCCACATACATCAGTATGAATGAGTTCTAATAACTCACTAGCCCTATGACTCTCAAGCCCTTTGGGCTTTTATTGAATCATTTTCCCAGCTAGACAAGATTCACACTGTCCATAGGATTCCAAATCCATGGAGTCCAGGTATCCATCTCTATGCATCATAGACAATCTTGTTTCATTTATGTGCCCTAGTCTACAGTGCCAAAGATAAGATTGATTATCCGTCCTAGGTCGTTTCACATCTATATTGAGCACTTCATTTCCCATTTCCAACACACAATCCATTTATTAAAGAAGCAGTACAGTAAACCATATCATTCAAAATGATAGAAAAAGTACCATCCCTAATACTGAAAGTATATCCATCTTGTTCTAAACAAGAAATTGAAATAATGTTTCTAGAAATTTGCGGAACATAAAGACAATTATTCAAATGCAATAAAAGGCCCGTAGGCAAAATAAGGTCAGCATCTCCAACTGAATGAGCAGCAACCCTTGCTCCATTACCAACGCGGAGATCCACCTCATTTCTATCCAATCTCCTTGGGCTCCTAAGTACCTGCAACATATTGCAGATATGAGAACCACATCCGGTATCCAATACCCATGAGGATGGATTAGCATAAGAATAATTTATCTCAATCATGAAAATACCTGAGGCAGAAGCATCACCATGCTTCTTGTCCTTCACATTGTTCAGGTAGTCTGGACAATTCCTCTTCCAGTGGCCTTTCTTGCCACAATGGAAGCACTCAGCATCACCCTTGTCCTTAGGTGCCTTCTTACCCTTCTTCTTGCCTTTCTTCTTCTTGGCTTTTCCTTTGGGCTTTAGGGGGTCACCTTTTGCAGGCTCCTTACCTTTTCCCTTGGCCTTGCTAGGCCCACCAACCAAAAGAGCCTGTGTCCTATCTTTCTTGATAGACACTTCAGCTGTTGTTAACATGCTTAACAACTCAGGCAAGCTCACTTGCATCCCATGCATATTGTAATTCATGATGAATTGACTGAAGGAAGGTGGAAGTGAGGTGAGGACTAAGTCATTACTTAGCTCGGCATCCATGATGAAGCCTAGGTTTCCTAGCTTCTCAATCAGCCCGATCATCTTGAGAACATGGCTACCAACAGACATGCTCTCAGTCATCCTACAAGAGAACAGTTCTCTTGAGGCCTCATACCTCTCATGCCTGCCTTTAATATCATACAACTCCTTGAGATGTACGATAATAGAGGGAGCATCCATATGCTCATGCTGCTTTTGCAGTTCAGGCGACATGGATGCCAACTTGATGCATACTGCCATCACATTGTCATCCAAGTGTTGTTGGTGGGTTACGAAATCAAATTCCGCAAACCCTTCTTCCCCTTCCCGTGGAGCTACGGGTATTACAGCATCTAAAACGTAGGCAATCTTTTCGGCCCTTAGAACTATTCTTAGGTTCCGATACCAGTCCATAAAATTTGAACCGGTCAGTTTATTCGTATCGAGTATTGAACGCAGTGACAGTGGATTAGTCATACTATAAGCTGAAAAGGATGTAAAGATAGTTTTAGTTAATATTCGGTTATGTAGTTAAAAGCAAATTATTAAAGACTTGAAATAATTTGCCCCTCCCACTATTTTATCTAAGTCAATGACCTTTCCTTTTGACTTAGGGTTAATCTACTTTAGATTTTACCTTAGTGGGATTAAGAATGCGATTATTTATTTTAATCTCCGTCTGAGACCGCAAGATTAATTTAAATAAAGGGTTGATCTTTATCAACAGTATCTCATACCCTCTCTTAACATTAGGTTGACAACTCTTTGTCACTTAGTGGTGCATCTCATGCAACCAACCTAGCACCATTACCCTAAGCACATAATCCCGGCTGTGCCTGCAACTTATGTCTTAGTTAAGCATTAAACCAGCACCCTAAGTGTCTTACACTTCAAACACTACTCTAGCCCAACGAAATAGTGGGTCCCAACTGAGTTGTGGAGCACCACTATGTAGAAGAGTTTTGAGTAGCATTGGTGGTGGGAGGTAATCACATGCTTAATTATTTATTCCTTTTAAGGGTTCCTTTTATTTTGGGGTTAATTAGGTCCCATCAAACGCATATTGTAAGTTATCATGCTAGTCGTTACCTATGTCAAACATCTATCGGTATACACTAGTCGCTATTGGACAAACATAATAACCATACAAAACGCGGTTTGCCCAATTCATGCATACTAGACGTTCTAAACCTACATGCATATAAACAGTTTATATAGAGACAGCCATGGTGCTCGCGCTTTTGTCCCTTTTGCTTCTTTAAGCAACGGCCGCTTGTCGTCTATACGGCACTAGCCTATTTCTCTAATTACAAATAATTAAAGAAACTCCATAACATTTTGGAGGGACAAAAATACAAAATTTAAATTACAAATACACTTGTAAATTAAAAGGCGCGATTACACATTAATTTTAAAATTCAAAATTCAAATCCGGGCACCATGACCATCCCCTTCCTGTTTGTACCTGAAAAGTTCAAAACTTGCAAACACAAACATTATATTATCATATAATATTTTCACATGTATTTTGACATTTAACACTTAAACATCAAAATAACATCAAGATTCATAATCTTAAATTTCTCATTGGCCGAATTTAAAAAACAATTTTAATTCAAATTTTGTTAATTCTTTCTTAAAGAAAACAAAATTAAACCATGCATGTAGCCATAAACCCCTTCATGGCCGAATCATATAGGTGACTATATGATAAATTTTGTCACAAAATTTCATGCATATAAACATGACACAATTCATGGAGAAAAATAAGAAATCATTCAAGGTACTCTTAGTACCCTCCATGGCCGAATCTACACTTTCAAAAAGGGTGTTCCTTTTAAAACTTTCATAAAGAAAAAGAGACTAAACCATGATGCATAATGTTTTATGAACACAGAATCAAATTTACGTGTTCATAAAAACAAAAACTTTAACACTTTAAAGGATTTGTGATTCAAAATCCATATGCAGAATTTAAACTTTAACCCTTTAAAGATTTTTGACCGTGAAAAACTCTTTTCACAAACAAGGTACCATCACCCGTCGATGGTAAAGCAACCGGGCTCTGATACCACTTGAAAGTAAACTGGCCTTTGAAGGCCGATGCATGTAAGGTGTAAAACAAAATTTTTACTGCGGAACATACATGCACACATAGGTTCATGCTTTAAGACAGCATGATGTTACCTTGTTTTTGACCTGATCAGTCAGGGAGATCAGATGTCAGGCTTGAAGGGTTCAAACCCTCTAATGGTGATCCACACCACCGTTCGTCAATGATGCAAGAACCCTTTCTTGAAAGCCACCAGATGAACACCACAGTGAGGCTTGCTATGCGCACAAGTGGTGAAGGTGGAGGCTAGGTATTCTGTTTGGAAAGGTGTAGTGAACTACCCTACAGAATGGTGCATAGATGGAGGAGAGTTGGCTAGGTTTTCTCAAAACCCTAAGGTGTGGAACAAGTGTTATATGCACACTTGGAGAGGAGGAGGGATTTAAATCATTCAAAATGAAAACAAAATTTCAAACCCTTTTGAAATTTGCGCATGGATTAGGGAGGATAAGGTGGAGCTGTTGCAAAACCAATTTTGCCAACAACCTCCAATCTTATCCACATGAAATTAAGTTCAAAATAATTTAAACTTAAATTTATAAACTATCATATAGTATATACTTTTCATGCGCATAATTTAGCCCTAGAAGGGGTCCAAATATATTGAGTAGTTGCATTCAAAATTTGAATCAACTCACCCACTGATTCCCTCAACCACCAAATCTGAATGGAGCTTTGCTTTAAGTGATAAGATGTCATCCTTATCACTTAAACTTGCGCACCAAACAGCCAAGGAAGTGCTTCCAAAGATGCTTCTTGATCCAAGGAATATCCTCCAATAAGATCCTGTCTTATCCTTTTGTTATGAAACAACTTTTCAAAACCAAATCAAATTCGAATTCAAACACTTGAATTCAAACGTTCAAACATTCAAATTCAAAATTTTAAATTTCAAATTCAAATTTCAAATTTCCAAATTCCAATCCAAATTCAAATTTCAAAATTCAAATTTCCAATTTCAAATTTCAAATTCAAAATTCGAATTTCGAAATTCAAAATCAAATTCTAAATTCAAATTTCAAAATTCAAATTTCAAATTCAAAATTCAAATATTTGATTATTAATTTAACTAATTAAATTAATTAGTAATGGCTTGGACTATCCAAGCCCATTACTAAACTCCATGCACCACCCACCCATTTAGGTGGGCTTCCAAACAACTTCTTGGGCTAACAACCATTATTCGGCCCAATACCTTTAAAGCTAGTCATCATGACTACAAGGTGTTAGTGTGTGACCCATTAGGTCCAACTTAGCTTCTGACATAACTGGGCTTGGGCCCAACAAGCCCACAACCCAATTAATGACAACACATAGCACTAGCAATGCTTTGTTGCCCCAGAACTAGTCAGATTAATGACTTGATCATCCTATTGCACATATTTGGTTACCGTATGTATTTCCCTTCGTCTCGGTTATCTTCCCATTAACCTAGGGTAAGGAAATGTATCAACCCCTGCGGTTTAGGATAAGCTTTATTCGAAATAGGGAATCTTCAATTTACTGACTCTAAAGGCAGATCATCTCATGATCTCTTTTACTATGCATAGATTCCCGAGTCCCTGTAAATGTCATCCCGATTTCTCCGGTTTACAGATAACCTAATCTCTCACATAGATTTGACGAATTCCTTCAGCTTATTACCCTAGCCCTGTGCCCTTTAAGGACACGCCCAACAGTATACCTATGAGTCTCCATGTTTCAGGCAGACGAGGCATACAATCAAAACATGCCTTTAAGAACACAGTCTAGGTAATAACTTCTGGTCTAAGGAAAGACATACCCAAACATAAAGAGATTACTCTAATGACACTATCTGTGAGATTACCTCATAGAGTCTCTTTTTGGTCTATTCAGTGCGAGCTATACTCTTATAGGTCCACCCACGACTTTAGCTAAGATATCTCCATATCTGCAGCTCATGAGGTCTTTACCTTGTATCCATATACAAGTAGATAAGTCGTACTAGTCTTTGCTCGAGATCACTGATCCCCAAACTCAGTGTCTCTAGACTAGGAACATATAATTAGGAATAGACATGCAATATCCTTGAATCCTCATGATCATGATCTCATCACAGATACTCAAGAGATACTTGTTCTATTCGAAGGGGTTTATCCAGTTCGTTCATATAATATTAACAGTAATATCGAGACACAATATGAAACTGAATAAATAGTGCTTTCATTTATTTGCGACAAACAAAGTTCTACATCTAGTGTCCTTTATTTAATCAAAAGATTGTCTCTAGGACACCCATATGCTAACAGTAGCTGACGCATTGAGCCAGAAATCTGTGAGCATAACCAGTATAATGATGAGAGATTATGATGTGATTGAGAGGTTCAGAGATGTTAAATTATCAGAAGATTTTGCAGGTAGAATCTGTGAAATTACAAGAATCAAAAATGATTTGCTGACCAGAATTAAGGAAGCTCAAGAGAAACATGAAAGTGTTAAATGACTGAAAGTTTAGAGTGGTGTATCCTAGAATGAGCAGGGTATACTATTATATCAGGGTCGTGTTGTTGTGCCTTGGTAGTTGGCGGAGGAAGTAATAACTAAGGCCCACAAGGGTCAGTTCACTATCCATCCGAGAGCTAAAAAGATGTATCAGGACCTAAAGACTAATTTCTGGTGGCCTGGTATGAATAAAAATATTGCTGAATTCGTCTCTAAGTGACTCTTTTGTTAGAAAGTCAAGATTGAACATCAAAAGCCCTCTGGTATGTTGCAACATTTGGATATTCTTGAATAGAAATGGGAGAGTATCTCCATGGATTTCATTGTGGGATTACCGCGGACACAAGCTAGTTATGATTCTATATAGGTGATTGTGGATAGATTGACAAAGTCCGCCCACTTGTCGCCAGTACGGGTAGATTTCTCTGCTGAGAAATTAGCTAGGCTCTATGTGAAGGAGATTGTGAGGCTTCATGGGGTGCCTAAGAGCATTGTTAGCGATCGGGACTTGAAGTTCACTTCTCGCGGAGCATTGCATGAGGCTCTTGGCACTCAGTTGAGACTGAGCACTGCCTATCATCCATAGATGGATGGTCAGACTGAGAGGACCATTCAGAAATTAGAGGATATGCTAAGGGCTTAAACCCTGAAGTAGGGTACTACATAGGACCAATATCTCCCGCTAGTTGAGTTTTCATATAACAATAGTTTCCATGCTAGTTTGGGTATAGCTCCCTACAAGGCCTTGTATGGTCGCAGATGTAGGACACCTACTGGCTGGTAGGAGGTTGGGGACACGGAGCAATTTGGATTGAATTTTTTTCAAGAAACTATTGAGCAGCTCGAAATAATTAGGGATCATATGAAAAAGGCTCAAGATCGAAAAAAAAGTTATTATGATCTCAAGTATTGGCCTCTGGAGTTTGAGGGAGATTATGTATTCATTAAGTTGTCGCCTATTATGGGTGTTGGACTAGCCCTAGAAATGAGGAAGCTGAGTCTGAGATTTATTGGACCTTATTTGCATCTACGTAGGGTAAGACCGATTGCATACCAGCTTGCCTTGCCTCCTCAATTGTCAAATTTACACGATGTATTCGATGTTTCTCAGCTGAGGAAGTATGTAGCTGATCCTTCTCATGCGGTTCAACCTGATGATATTGAGAAACGAGAAAATTTGAAAACTCCCGTTGGGCCACTGAAAATACTCAAAAGAGATGAGAAGAGGCTGAGGAATAAATCCATTCCTATGGTGAAAGTCTATTGGGATGGAAGGATGCCTAAAGAGTCTACTTGGGAGCTGGAGGACTAACTTCTCCGGCAATATCCTGAGTTTAAGGACATGTATGTTCTTGATTTTGCGAACAAAATTGCTAAAAGTTGGGGTGATTATAATATCCCTCACCATAATATTCAATTAATTGCATGTAATTAGGCAATTAATCTTGTATTAGTGGATTGAATTAGGTGAAATATCTAATTAAATAAATTAGGGTCACTTTTGAGGTAAAAAATGCAGTTAGTGAAAATTATGGGGTAAAAATATATAACACTTCGCAATTCTAAATTAAGTTTTACTATAATAAATGAGAATTAAAAGGAATGATTAGTGAAAACCCTGAAAATTAGACCAAAATACAAAGAAATGGCAAAACGGTAAATTAACCATGCACACAACCCTAGGAAGGAAATTAAGTAGAAGGTCTCAGATGGTAAAAAGAACCCTAGAAATGGATTCAGAACGAAAAATTGAGTGGATAGGCAAGTTTCAGAAAATATGATGGAATTAAGTTAGTTTGGGGAAGCGTGCCAACGACGCGCGCAATAGCTTAAAATAGCATTTTCTCCGAACGACCGGAAAACTCAGGATTCTTCTAATCAAGTATAATTAAAGGACAATGGTTAATGTTAAAAATTAGAGTTTATAAATAGGTTTTAAATTTATGGACGTTTAGTGGAATCAGAGGGAAATTCAAACGGGTTTGAAATGCGTGAGGTGGCGGTGGGCCCCACCCCACTCAAATCCACTTAAGCCACATCATCTCCCCTCACTATTCATCATCATCTCTCTCTTCCCTCTCCCTTGAAGCCGCGGACAAACCCCTCCCCCATGGGCACCCACTTTTGATTTTCTTTTCTCCTTAACTTCATCATTTCTCCACCAAATCTAGTAAAATTTGTGATGAAATTTGTTGGAAACGGCCTTCCAAACACATTGGTACTAGTTTCAAGCCTTGAATCCAGCAATATTTTGAGAAATTCCCTCCCCAAGGCCGCGGCTCATAGTTGGAAATTTGTGTTCATAGAGCTTCTAGGTGCTCCAATGGAGGAGTATGGTTAGGAGGAGCCTTGTGCCTTGCATTTGGGTGAGTTTCCTTGTATTTTAACGGTTGAATCATGTGATTGGATTTATGAACCCTAAAGAGGGTTTGTTTGATTTGTGATGTTAGGAAGCTCAAATGGAAAATGTGTATTAGATGATAATGTCTTAGAATGATGTTTTAGAGCTAGAAATGTCATGAAAATTATTGCTGAAAAATATGATTTTGTAACTTAGTAAATTTTGAGGTGTCATGACATTGAGTTTTGAAAATATGAAAGGATCGGATTGGTGAGTTGTTGTATGATTGTATGTTGATATAATGAGATTGTATGAGGAGTGAAATGGTTAAAATTGAATGAAAACCCCTTGGAGTGGCATATGTTACAATTCGGCCATTTAGGGAATTTTGGGGATTTGATGTTGTTGACGTTGCTTGGATGATGTATCATGTGTTAAATGGTGATTAGACGGGTGTTGTGGTGGTTTAAAGGTTGGAGAATCAATGAAAAAAAGGATTGATGGTGTTGAAAGTCATAAAGGATCCTAGAGTGAAATATTAGGCAAAACGTTGTTTAAAAGACGTAAAGTGAAAAATGACACTTGGTATGGCCTTTTGGCAACCTTAGAATGCATGATAAAATGAGAAAGAAAATTTAGAAAAATAAAATGCAAAATTTAACTAGTTTGGCCGAACCTACAAGGGTGTATGGGAGGTTTTGATGTTTTTCGTATTCTTATGGAATTGTCGTGTACTGATGGTTCGTACATGGTTGTTGTAGGTTGCCGTATGTTGAGTTGAACCCCGAAACGTGAGTAGGTGGATTACCCTTGGTCCTGGACCAAGTGGGATTGGGGTAAGTGATTGGAACAATGCTTGTATAATTGCTAACTTGCATGTGTTCGTATGAGTTTTGAGTAATTGGGAATGTCCTCTGTGAAGGCATTCTGTTGAGTAAAGAGCTTGGAACTGCTGTGGAGCTAAGTGAAGAGGCTTATTGAGGTAACCTCTTGGTACTGGGGCTTGTTCCCTTGTGTGTTCCACGATACCCGTTGAGGGTGATGGTAGGAAGTGTATGTAAGTAATATAGAATAACATGAGCATGCATGTAGTATTTATGAGGGTACATAGGATGTATCGAGTCTCTGGCTAGTAGACAGTTTTGCCTTCGGGCATTTCGGACTTCCACTGGATAGGTCTCCGAGAGGGAGTTCCAGTTGACCTAGGGTCATGGTGTGTGATCCGGATAGGAGCACACTAGGAAGTCTCGGGTGTATGCGGATGGAAGGGGTACCTTGGTTGGATGTTCTAGGAACACGCCTTGGATGAGACCCATAGGCTTATATGCCGAGGACGTTGCGTGGTATTGGTAGCTACCATTCCCGCTTCGCCGTATTTTGTATTCCTATATTCCTCAGTTTCTCTAAATCCCTTGCTATATCCCGTTTTGAAAAGAGGTTGTTTTATATTATTTATATGCATCGAAGTGAGCAATTGGGCGGAGTTTTCTCCAGAACCTCTGGGTTACTGAGATATATTTGTATATCTCACCCCGTCTTGGGGACTTTATTTCAGGAGATAGCAGTGGCACAGGAGCGGCGGGCAAGAAGCCCGTAGGATGAGTCGTTGGAGGATTTTTTATGTGTTGCATTTTGATGGCCATTGGGCTTAGGCTAGACTTAGGGCATGAACATTTCATATGTTGCTAGGATTGAGATTTATGTCATATTTGTTCATGTCATGCCTAAGTATTTAAAGTTCATGTTTCAAGTTTTAATTTAAAGTCATGAAGTGGTGGGTTGTAATATGTAATTGAGATGTTGTAAATATTGTATTTGGACATTGTGTAAAGAGAAGCATGTGTAAAATGATGGAAGGGCTTTAGGCCTATTTTAGAATTATGATTATGTGAGTGCTTAGAGAATGCATGTAAATGGACTTTGATGATTGAAACGTATTAAGTATTAATCAAGTGAGCAGTATGATATAAATTGTGTAATAACTATAAACTGAGTTGGGCTGTAAGTGCCCCAAGGCATTGTTGGTCCTTGTGTGTGCCACCCATTGGATATTGGGTACATTTGAGGTCTTAGAATACACTTGCAATTTGGGGATTTTTGTAAAAACAAAGGAAACTCTCGCGAATTTTCTGTAGAATTAGCAGGATTTAGGCGAACTTCGGGAGAGCATATCTCTCTCCACAGATGTCCGATAGAAACATTACATACGCAATTTTGAAGGTTGAGATGTCCTCTAGCTTGTGGTAAAATTTGGTGGAGTTCTGTGCTGGACGCTGGCCTGGAGAAGGCAGAAAGTGCATACTGCCCAATTGCTCACTGCACTTGTGGCAGTTCTGGACTGGTTTTGGGAAATTAATTCATGCTTCGTTTCTTGGTCAAATTAAGTGTGTGATATATCAAATTGAAGGTTGAGTTGTCTAGTTTCTTGTATAAAGATTTGAGAGAAATTGGTTGAGTGTATTTTCTGAAGTATTTCATGGAGTGAGGGATGTTTGGAGCTGTTTTAGGGTTGGTTGGCAGTGTTGCTTGTCCAACTTCAAATGGCGATATCCGGAGAAAATGAGATCAGAATGACTAGTGTTATGGATCATTAGAAAGGTAATTAAGTCTCGTAAAAGATACTAAAAGATGAGACGAACGTGAAGAAATTTGAGAGGATAAAATAAATATACCGAATCACGTTAGGATAGGTAGAAAACGTAAGATTGAGAAATTGGCTAAATGGGTTTATGGGAACCCCTTAGTGACTTGTAGTAAGTAAAATAAGTCATAAAAGTAGTTTAAACAAGTATTCCGCAAAGAGTTTACAGTTATGGTCACAGCTTTTATTTATTACTCCTTTTAGGGTTTTAAATGCTCGTGTAATAAACGTAACAAGTTTACTCGCATTTTTATAAATGAATTGCTGTGATTGTAACTGCGCTTGATTTCATAACTAATGTTAACAATACCGGGGTACAACGGGCTGTTACAAAATATGTGTAGGAAAAAGTACCCGAAATATAAAGTAAAATTAGAAATATTTCTAGAAAAATATTTCAGACCATAAGGTAAAGTTTGGAAGTGAATGGAGGTGAATAAATAGATAAGCTTTTACACGGTTGAGTGAACCACCCTAAGTTCACTCTCATTTTTCCTTCTTCTTTGACGCAGCAAGGGAGAGAAAGAGAGAAAGAGAGAAACCCTAACTTTTTTGATTCTCAACCAAATCCAACCCTTCCAAAGCCAAAATCACTTATAATCTCCCCCTCATTGTGAATCCAAGCTTGGTTTTGAGTGGGAAGCTTTGTGGAGAGAGATATCACCTTACAAAGATTTCGAAAATCTGGGCCATTAGAGGAATTTGAGGACATTTTCATCCTTGGGAGTTTAGGAGATCACTATTCCTTGGTTGTGTAACCTATTGTGGTAAGTTTCCCCTCCTTCAACCTTGTTTCTAAGGAGATTGAATGTACGTTGAAGATGATGAATAATGATTTTGTGAGTTTTATGAGTTTGAGTTAGATTGAAGCTAAATCTCATTGTAAATGTTGTTAAGAATGATGAATAATCGGTAGAAATGAGTTGAGATCAAAATGAGTTGAGATCAAAATGAGTTGAGATAATCATTTGGATAGGCTATGACATTTTTGAAAAATGGGTACCTTTGTGTAGTGTATTCTTGCATTCCAAATGTTAGATATTGGAGTGTTGACTGTTGATATTGATTATGTCCATGTGATTGCTAGGATTGAGGCAAGTGGACCAACATTAAGTGACCAAACATTGGTGGAAGATATGGAGTTTGAGTAGCCTACTTGAATAGGTAAGTTCAAGCCAAGTTGTGGTGTGGAATCGTTTCAGGTACAGATGTTTCAGGAGCCTCTGTTGGCAAGTGGTCATTCTTGAGTTAGAGGGATGCATGATGATGCTACATTCTTTTGGGTTTTGCATGCCATTTGGGATAGTTTACCATGTATAGGACATTTTGGATGCATCTTGATATATTTCTTCAATAGGGACTGAGTGAGATGATCATTAACATTTTGTATAGCCCTTGCATGTATAGATAAGGACTTTGATCATATGTTATTCTAAGTTCTTTGGCATGTATGTAATTTTGAAGAATATGGATGTAATTAAGATGTTGATACATTAATGGAATGTGATGTTATGTTTTGTCGTTTTGAATTGTATAATGAATTATGTAAAAGATTTAAATATTTGAAGCATTATATGATCTAAAATTATCTTTTAGGTCATATGGTGCGTGAGAAGTAATTCCCCAAAAGGAAAATAGGTGAAAACAGGGGAGGGCATGTGTTGCCCAGTTAGAGAGCATTAAAAAGCTCAAAGGGGCGTTAAAACACGCTTACTTCGAAGAAAAAGGGGAAGTCCCCTGTTGGAGAGCGTTGTAACGCGATAATGAGCGTTCAAACACACAAAAAATGCAAAGAATACTTGTGGAGGGCGTTAAAACGCTCTATAGGGTGTCACAACGTGCTATTGTGTCATTTTCATCGGGTCTCGATACCAAAAAGAAAAATGGGTTCGATAAGCGCATAGAAAAGCTCTGGAGAGCATTAAAACGCGCTACCCGAAATCTGCACAACATAGTTTAGTAAAACTTGCATAACTTGAGCTACAGAGCTCCAAATTGAGTGAGGTTTAGACCTATGTGAAGCTAACACATTGGGCTATAACACAGAACCATTACTTGTGTGTATATCAATACCAGTTTAGGATTGAAATTGATGCTACATCTTCGAAAGTTCGTTTCCGAAAGTTATTTTGTGAGTTTAATAACTTCGGCTATACTTAACCAAATGATTAATGTTATAACTTTCTAGAAAGCCCTAAAGATCTAGTTTTACACACTTAAGTATTAGAGTTAATAGTTATGTTGATTTTGATGTATGGAGACTCCATAAACATGTTTATTAAAGAACATTATGATATTAAGTAAACAATTTAATTATTTTGTGATATGAACCTCACCGAGAATAGTGAGACCCAAGACCCATTTAGTTAAGATCGTTTCTATAATCAGGAATTTAAAACAAGAAATAAAAACCTTGACCTGTTATCTATGGAAGATAAGAACCAAAGGTATAAGAAGGATAAAGACGCTACACTCAAGAAGAAAGAAAGTGAGTGATAATTTTGGTTTGAACGCCACAAGAACAAGCTTTTTGATAAGTTCAGAGTTCTAGATAATAACCAAAGAGAAGAAACCTCTCAATTATATTATAACTTCAAAATCTGATTGCAAGAGTTATTTTCTCCCTTATTTATATTGGAACATCCCTCCAAGAATAGGAAAATACTAGCAAATGAAAAGACACTAATTTAAAGTCGACAACTTGGAAAAAAGAAAAGACTCTAATCAGCCCACTAAACATTAATGACATTGGAAATGTGAATCAACCCCACTAAGCATTAATAACATTGAAAATGCTATCAGCCCCACTAAGCATTAATTGACATTGAAAATTGCTACTTATTCCACTCAACCTCCCTTGCATTGATGGCATGAACTAAATTCTGATGATAAATAAATTTGGACTTGATGTCTTCATGATTAGCCCACATTTGCTGGATCAACCACTAAGTGCTTCTTTAAACTTCTTGGCCCTTGATCTTGTTATTGGCCCATTTGGCAATTGCAATGGATCACTAGGTGTTGTCTCCTTATTCATATCATCCCCTCCCTCTTCAAAAGGATTTGTCCTCAAATCTGCACCTACATCAAGAGGAGATAAATCAGAAACATTAAAAGTTGCTCTAACATTATACTCACCTGGGAGGTCAAGCTTATAGGCATTTCATTTATCCTCTCAATCACTTGAAATGGTTCATCACCCTTTGGAAGCAGTTTGGAACGTCTTTGGGCTGGAAATACTTCCTTTCTCATATGTAGTGAAACCCAATCTCCGGGTTCAAAAACTACTTTCTTGCGGCCTTTATTGGCTTGGTAGGCATATTGTTGAGTTTTCCTCTCGATGTTTTGCCGAGCTTTTTTATGAATCTATTTAACAAGTTCACCCTTCTTCTTTAGATCTAAGTTAACATATTCACTTACTGATAAAGGAGTTAAATCCAAAGGAGATAATGGATTAAACCCATACACAATTTCAAATGGTGAAAACTTAGATGCTGAATGGACTGTCCTATTTTATGCAAATTCAGCATGCGGCAAACATTCTTCCCATGATTTCAAATTCTTTTGAATCAAAGAACGCAACAATGCAGATAGTGTCCTATTAACCACCTCTGTTTGCCCATCTGTTTGAGGGTGACAAGTCGTAGAAAACAAAAGTTTTGTTCCTAATTTACCCTACAAAGTTTTCCAAAAATAACTTAAGAACTTTGAATCTCGATCAGAAACAACACTTTTGGGAATACCATGCAATCTTACAATTTCTTTGAAAAACAAGTCAAAGATATGTAATGCATCATTGGATTTATGACATGGAATGAAATGTGCCATTTTTGAAAATCTATTAACAACCACAAACATTAAATCCTTACCCCCTTTTGACCTAGGCAATCCTAAAACAAAATCAATGGATATATCTACTCAAGGTTCACTGGGTATAGGAAAAGGAGTATACAACCCATGAGGCTTAACTTTAGATTTAGCTTGTTTACAAGTAATGCATCCCTCACAGACTCTCTCCACATCACGTTTCATATGAGGCCAAAAGAAATGTTCATGCAGAACATCTAAGGTTTTAGACACTCCAAAATGCCCCATCAAACCTCCCCCATGAGCTTCTTTAATAAGCAATTCACGCAATGAACTTTTAGGCACACACAATTGTTTCTCCCTAAACAAATATCCCTCATGTCTAAAGAACTTTCCAAATGCAATTTTCTCACATGCTTTGAATACATTAACAAAGTCAAGATCATACGCATACAAGTCCTTAATGTACTCAAATCCAAGCAGTTTTGCAGTTAAATGTAAAGTAGAGCATACCTTCAGGATAATGCATTAGCCACAACATTTTTCTTACCCTTCTTGTACTTAATCACGTAAGGAAATGTTTCAATGAATTCCATCCATTTGGCATGTCTCTTGTTCAGCTTGTGATGGCCTCTCAGATGTTTTAAGGATTTATGATCTCTGTGAATCACAAACTCCTTTGGCCAAAGATAATGTTGCCATGTTTCCAAAGCCCTGACCAGTGCATACAATTCCTTGTCATATGTAGCGTAATGTAAAGCAGCTCTACTTAGATTTTCACTAAAGAAGGCAATGTGACGTCCTTCTTGCATTAGAACAGCTCCAATACCTATTCCTGAGGCATCACACTCAATTTCAAAAGTATTAGTAAAGTTAGGCAAAGCAAGCAAATGAGCATTAGTTAATTTCTCCTTAATCAGATTAAATGCCTTTTCTTGTTCATCACCCCACTTAAAACCCACATTTTTCATCATAATCTCAATCAATGGTGCTGCTAGGCTACTAAAGTTCTTCACAAACCGTCTATAAAAACTAGCCGGCCCATGAAAACTTTGAACTTCACTCACCCAAGTAGGACTAGGCCAATCATGAATTGCCTTTACCTTTTTCTTCATCCACCTCTATCCCTTTAGAACTAACAACAAAACATGGAACACAAGCTTGTTAGTACAAAAGAACATTTTTTTAGATTAGCAAACAACTTCTCTTTCCTCAAAACATTCAAAACAAGTTTTAAATGCTCAATATGCTCGTTGAAGTTTGTGCTATAAATCAAAATGTCATCAAAATACACAACCATAAATTTTTCAAGGAATGCACGCAAAACATGATTCATCAACCTCATAAAGGCGTTGGGTGCATTAGTTAACCCAAATGGCATATCCAATCATTCATACAACCTATATTTTGTTTTGATTGCAGTTTTTCACTCATCACCTTCTTTCATTCTGATTTGATGATATTCACTCCTAAGATCAATTTTAGTAAAAACACATGCACCATACGACTCATCAAGCATATCATAAATTCTAGGAATGAGATGTCTATACTTTACAGTGATATTGTTGATGGCAGGACAGTCAACACACATCCTCCAAGATCTTTCTTAGGAACAAGCAATACTGGAACAACACATGGACTAATGCTCTCACGCACATGCCCCTTTTGCATAAGCTCATTAACTTGCCTTTGGATTTCCATTATCTCTTCAAGGTTGGTTCTATATACGGGCCTATTTGGAAATGTTGCCACTGGCATGAAATCAATTTGGTGCTCTATATCCCTTATTGGTGGTAAACCATCAGGATTTTTTCATGGAAAACATCCTCAAAATCCTGCAAAACAGAAACAATCGCACTATGCAAAGAAGAATCAACTTCATTAGTGTTAAAGCAAGCCTCCTTATACAATGGTATAATTATAGACGGTTTTACGACCAATGCTTTGTTAATCTCACCAACTTTCACAAAGAAGTTATCCTTTTTCTCTTTTTTCTTTTCTCACTGCCTAAAACTTGTTTTTCACTCTCTGATTTTCTCTTTGTTTTTTTTTGTCACTCTCTTTTTTCAACCTTACTTGATCCTCATATACTTGCATTGGACGTAAAGGAGCAAGTGTAACGCCCTCCCTTGTATGCATCCAAGAGAGTCGTTTGCTAAACGGAATTAGAGTCTTTAACGTCACATAAGCTAACAGAGATTCTTATTCAAAAAGAAAATCCGTAAAACGTTTCACAATTCTTATTACTTCTGTTTGGACGATAAAAAATATTTCAAGTGATTTAGAAAGAGCACGTTGGGGGCTTCGCGTGCATATAAAATAATAGTAAATCGGAGTTCGTTTGCTCATAAAAACACCACCCGTAAGGTGCACTGTTAAAAATTCAGCACTTAAGACATTCAAAAATTCCTTTCGCAAACGTTTTCCCAAAACAGCCTGTGTTCATAAAAGGTCAAAGCAAAATAGAAGATGATAAAGTCTACAGTCATCCAAGGGTATCAAAATATTAAGCATTACAGTCATCCAATCAATCAAACAGTAACAGTGAAAGTCCATGCATCAGCAAGCAACAGCAAACATCACTCCTTCAAATGCTTTTACGTCCTCCTGCCATTTAGGAAAATAGCAGCCCCGAAGGGGTGAGAATAATCCCAGTAGTGTGGCAACAAAACCAATAATATAACAGTATTAACCAGGCACAAAATCATAAACAGTCACTTCAACATATCCTTGTTCCTTTTCCTTTTTCCTTTTCATCATATATATTGCGTATATAACGCCTTTCCTTTGCGCTTTTAGCACCGTCGTGCGCGCACTTCACAGTGGACATCTTATACATGGCACCTGAGCTCGGTGGATTCCAACTGTGGGCCTATGCGGACTGATGCCAAGTGTCCCATACCCTGGTACCTTAGGGATGCCTATATGATGCTTGCTCAAACACATGGTCCTGTACATAACTATTCTAAAATGCAAGGCTTATATGATCTTGGTACATGCATGCCATGCTATGCTTTCACACACAAAGCGTAAAAATAAATGCGGTATGATGTAAGGTGCATGCTTATATACTTGTCATATACGTTATGCTGCCACATAACAACTTTACCTCATAATCATATTGCCATCACGGCACATTCTTGGCAGTTTACTTTCATCATAAGGAACATAATACTTTTACGGAGTATGGAGCATCATGTCACAACTTTATACCAGTAGTCAATAGTCACATTAGGTAATATCGCCTGACACTTACCTTGCGTGCTTTAAATAATACCAAACAGCAGCGAACTATGCTACGTTTCTCACTTCTTATGCGCACCTAAATCAATTACAATCAATCATTTACAGCGACGTTTTACAGCAGAAACAGAGAGCATACAGCAGCATTTTACAGCAGAAACAGTGAGCATACAACAACGTTTTACAGCAGAAACAGTTAGCATAAAACAGTGGCGTTGTTCTTAAAACAGTGAGCAGAAAACAGTGACGTTGTTCTTAAAACAGTGAGCAGAAAACAGTGACGTTGCTCTTAAAACAGTGAGCAGAAACATTGTCGTTTTACAGCAGAAAAACAGTAGCACCTTACAGCAGTAAATAGTGACCATTTTCAAACAGAAAAAGTGACATCTTGAACATCAAAACAGTGGCAGAAACAGTGGCATTTGAGCGTCAAAACAGTGACATAATCAGTGGCATTTGAACATCAAAACGGTGACATAAACAGTGACATTTGAACCTCAAAACAGTGACATAAGTAGTGGTATTTGCACATCAAAACAGTGGCATGAATGGTAGCATTTGAACATCAAAACAGTGACATAAGTAGTGGTATTTGCACATCAAAATAGTGGCATGAATGGTAGCATTTGAACATCAAAACAGTGACATG
This sequence comes from Gastrolobium villosum, assembly GCA_032173675.1. Taxonomy (NCBI): domain Eukaryota; kingdom Viridiplantae; phylum Streptophyta; class Magnoliopsida; order Fabales; family Fabaceae; genus Gastrolobium; species Gastrolobium villosum. The sequence continues at coordinate 5,524 of JAVKPL010001470.1, read as the reverse complement.
AGTAATGATTTTTGAATATCAAAACAGTGGCATAAGTAGTGATTTTTGAACATCAAAACAGTGGCATAAATAGGAGTATTTGAACATCAAGACAGTGGCCATTTTATGCAGAAACAGTGACATATTAAGTTCCAAAACAGTGAGCATTTTTGTGCAGAAACAGTGGCATGTGAGGCACTAAAACAGTGAGCATTTTGTGCAGAAACAGTGGCATGTGAGGCACTAAAACAAATTTTGTGGAGAAACAGTGGCATGTGAGGCATTAAAACAGTGAGCATTTTGTGTAGAAACAGTGGCATCAAAATGGTGATCCTTTCAAACAGATACAGTGGCATGTTTATCCTCAAAACAGTGGCACTTTCATACAGAAACAGTGGCATCAAATCAAGCATAGCAAGGAGACTTTCATACCATAACTAAAGCATACAAGTCATCATCAAATAGCCCCACCATTATACCTTCACCATGCTCATTCAAGAATCCATAACATAACAAGGCAGAATCAAGGAGAGTTCACAAGATAAAAGACATCTCAAGCACACACATGGTTACACAAAATGAAAGGAGTCTAAGTTCTAAGCTTACCTCTTGTAGCACACCCTAGTTGATCAAAGATTGCACACAACACCTTCTAGCTCCACCCAACAACACGTTCACCCTTCCTATAGGATGGTCTATGCGCACACAAAGGTGAGGAGAACAATTTGGGCAGACTCCAAGGGTGAGGAACTAGGCTGGACAGTGAGGGAAAAGAGAAGAAAAAGCTTGCACTTACTTGGTGTTCAGGCCACGGTTTGAGAGTGTGAGTGAAGATGAGTTACCAAAGTTTTTCTTTCTCCTATAGTTCCTACAATGCACGGCTAGAGAAGTGAGGGAAGTAGAAGAGAGTTGGCTGCATTTGTAAAGTGAGGACAGCCCTCCTTGTGCGCACAAGATAGAGGAGGAGGAAAAGTTGGAATGATGAAGCATCATGACAAATTCTGATTTCTTGTGGAAGTGGGGCTGCAAGTTTGGTCAAAACAAGCAATGAGCTTGCTTCTTGCACACTCTAGGCGCATGCAAGGAGGGTGGAAGGGGGAAATTGCCACCTTGTGCACATGCAAGGTTGGTCTCTTGGTCAACAAGCTATGCAGATTTTGTGTCATAAAAATCTGATTTTAGAACTCCCCATGTGCGCCTAAGTGAGGAGGATGCAGCCCAAAAGAAAAGCTAAGGAGTACAAGTGTCTTCCATGCAATGAAGTTGAAGGCAAAAGGTGCACATGCTAAGGTGTGAGGTGGCGGTCATGCAAGGGGAAAGTTGGAAGATTTCCTAAGGCTTATCCATCTTCCTATGCGCATGAATGAGTGGGAGAGGATACATCTTGCCACAAGACAGCCTTGTAGGACAAAGCTTTAAGGGAGGTAAGGGTGGATACAACATTGGGCTGATCTAGCTTGATCCAAGGACCATTTGGGCCATCGGCCACCACAAGAAAAAACCCAACAACACAAGTTTAAAGGTGACAAGTCCACACACTAGCCCACTTCCCAAGCACTTTAAACACTAAAGCCTTATAACACACAATCAAATTACTCATATGATTTTAATAAAAGTTTCACATGCCTACATATGCACTCTCCTATCATTTTAATTTAAATACTTCACTAACTTACTTTAGTCCCATCCTAGGGTAAAGGTCATGTAATTCGCAAGCCATCAAACATAAACCAAAAAAATTCGAATTCTACACATGCATCTATATCATTATAACACTTATGTATTTTACTAATTATGTGGGATGTTACACTCTCCCCACCAAATAGGAATTTTGTCCGCAAAATCAACTCACTTAAGAGCTAAACAGTTCTGGATAGCGATTCTGAATGTCGTCCTCGCGCTCCCAAGTGGCTTCAGCTGCCGATTTGTTGTTCCACAATACTTTCACCAAAGGAATTTCTTTAGAACGAAGTCGCTTGACGGATCTTTCAAGAATTTGGAACGGTTGCACTTGATACGTCAGATTTTCCTTTAATTCCACTTCTTCCGGCTGTAACACGTGAGATGGATCAGAGAGATATCTCCGTAGCTGCGACACATGAAATACATTGTGAATTCCTGACAGATTGGGTGGTAAAGCCAACCGGTATGCAGACTCTCCAATCCGGTCCATAATCAGATATGGTCCTAAGTACCGTGGACTTAACTTCTTTACTCCCATTCTCCTTCCGAGTCCCGATGTAGGCGTGATTCTCAAAAATACATGGTCTCCGACTTTGAAAGATAGGGGCTTATGACGCTTGTCGTAATAACTCTTCTGTCTGCCCTGAGCCCGCTGCATATTTTCTCGAATCTTCTTTACCTGTTCGGATGTTTCTTGAATTAAATCAGGTCCTAACATACTTCGCTCACCCACTTCAGTCCAACATAAAGGGGATCTGCATTTTCTCCCATACAAAGCCTCATACGGTGCCATCTGAATACTGGAATGGTAACTGTTATTGTAAGCAAATTCAATCAAAGAAAGATAATTATCCCAGCTGCCTCCTAACTCCAAAACGTATGCTCGCAACATGTCCTCTAAAGCTTGAATGGTGCGTTCTGTTTGTCCATCGGTCTGCGGGTGGTAAGCAGTACTCAATCTCAAGTGGGTCCCTAAAGCCCTTTGAAAAGACTCCCAGAACTTAGAGATAAACTTGGGATCACGATCACTGACAATACTAGTAGGAACTCCGTGCAGCTTCACAATCTCCTGCAGGTAAATTCTGGCAAGCCTCTCAGTATTATATGTGGTTCTAACACACAAGAAATGAGCTGACTTCGTTAATCGATCGTCAATCACCCAGATAGCATCATATCCTTCTCGCGTCCGAGGAAGTCCAACTACAAAATCCATCGCAATACTGTCCCACTTCCACTCGGGAATCTCCAAAGGTTGAAGGAGTCCCGAAGGTTTCTGATGTTCGTACTTCACCTTCTGACAAGTTAGGCATCGAGATACATACTCAGCAATATCACGCTTCATACCCGGCCACCAAAACGAGGTCTTCAAATCATGGTACATCTTCGTGGATCCAGGATGAACGGCATACTTACCCTTATGGGCCTCCTGCAAAACTTCTTGCTTCAACTCTTCATTCGGCACAACTAACCGGCCTTGGAATCTCCAAGTATCATTCTCATCCCTTACTACATCTTGGTTGCCAACCAATTCACGGACTAACTCTTCATCTCTCTGAGCCTCCTTAATTCTACTGAGCAACTCATTCTCCACCTTTATATTCCCCAATCTTATGCTATGCCCTCTCTCGTCTACCGATAAATTCAAATCTCGAAAGGCCTCAAACAATTTCAGTTCTTCCATCTTCAGAGTTGCAGTGTGCAGTGTCTTCCTACTCAGGGCGTCAGCTACCACGTTTGCCTTTTCTGGGTGGTATTTAAGTTCAAACTCATAGTCCTTCAGAAATTCCATCCACCGTCGTTGCCGCATATTCAGCTCCTTCTGATCGAACAAGTACTTCAGACTCTTGTGATCGCTGAACACGTCAAACTGCGAACCATACAAGTGGTGCCTCCAGATTTTAAGTGCGAACACTATAGCTGCTAACTCCAAATCATGCGTAGGATAATTTTCTTCGTGAGGCTTTAGTTGTCGAGAAGCATAAGCTACCGCCATACGATCCTGCATCAACACGCATCCAAGTCCTTTCAGCGACGCATCACAGTATACTTCGAACTTTCGGGTAGGATCCGGAATAGTGAGTACTGGAGCACTTGTTAACCTGCTCTTTAATTCCATGAAACATTCTTCACAAGCTTCAGTCCACTCAAAAGGCTTATCCTTCCGAGTGAGACGAGTAAGGGGTTGCACTATCTGAGAGAAATTCTGGATAAACCTTCGATAATATCCAGCAAGACCTAAGAAACTCCTTACTTCAGTGACAGTCTTGGGTCGTTCCCAATTCATGACAGCTTCAACCTTGCTGGGGTCCACAGCAATACCTTCTGTTGAAATGACATGGCCCAGAAACTGGACCCTTTTAAGCCAAAATTCGCACTTCGACCACTTCGCGTACAACTGCTTCTCTTTCAAGATTTGCAAGACAATCTTCAAATGTTCCGCATGCAGCTCTTCATTAGCAGAGTAAATCAGAATATCATCGATAAACACAATAACAAACTGATCAAGAAAGGGGCGGAAGATGCGGTTCATGTAGTCCATGAATACCGCTGGAGCATTCGTGAGTCCGAATGGGATCACCTGATATTCGTAGTGCCCATAACGAGTTCTAAAAGCTGTTTTCGGAATATCCTCCGGTTTGACCCGGATTTGATGGTATCCCGATCGTAAATCTATCTTGGAAAAGACTCTGGCTCCTCTCAGCTGGTCCATCAAATCATCGATCCTCGGTAACAGATACTTATTCTTCACCGTAACTTTGTTCAGCTGTCGGTAATCTACACACAGACGTAGACTACCATCCTTCTTCTTAATCAAGATGGCTGGAGCACCCCATGGAGAGGTACTCGGTCTGATGAATTCCTTTGCCAACAGTTCTTCTATCTGCTTCTTCAACTCTCGAAGTTCCAAAGGTGCCATGCGATACGGAGCAAAGGAGATTGGTCCCACTCCAGGAACAAGTTCGATGGAAAATTCTATTTCCCTATGAGGAGGCAATCGAGGTATTTCATCCGGGAATACCTCCTCGAATTCTCTAACTACAGGTACATTCTGAATTTGATTGTCAACCGAGGTCTCAGCCTCGATCGTCAAAAGATACCCTGCTGCTCCCTTGAGGAGCTCTTTTTCTAACTTGTAATAAAGAAATGAGAGAGAAAGGTTGAAAATTACCATCTTTCGCAGGAACAACGACTTTCCCCGCTCGACAGTCCAACGTTATCCCGTTTTCCGTCAACCAGTCCATACCGATAATCACATCGAAATTGAATACCGGTAGGACCACCAAGTTTACTGTATACGTGTTCCCTTCATACTGCAAAATAACACCTCTGCAGATCTCTGAGGCTGTGCACGATCCTCCAGTAGGGGTACTGATGTGTAACTCATAAGGTAACGGGGTTGGGGTGATGCCTATTCTCATAGCAGTGTGCTTTGCCATAAAAGAGCCAGACGCTCCAGAATCAAAGATAACAGAAATTGGGTGACCATTTAAAGTGACATTACCTTTGATCAAGTTGGGATACTTCTGCGCTTCATTCGCATCCAGTGTGAACACCCGTGCTTGCGTAGGCTGTTGATTAGCTTTCTGGGGGCATTCGTAAGCAAAATGTCCTTGCTGGCCACATCTGAAACATGCATTGTTGCTCTTGCGACAAACTCCAAAGTGGTTCTTACCACAAGTAACACAAGCATTCGCACCCTGGCGTCCAGTTGACGATTGACCAACAGTATTGCTTCTCTTGAAATTTCCAGGCCGCGCCTGCAACTGCGGACCTCTGCCTCGACCCCTACCAGGTGCCGTCCTGAAGAATCTGCCTGCTCTGTTTCCTCCGTGGAATTGTGTTGGTTGCTTATTCAAATTCT